>CAUYSK010077298.1:0-85974 GCA_963575035.1 Avahi laniger | reverse complement strand
AAAAAAAAAAAAAAAAAAAAAAAGAAGGAAAGAAGAAACAGTTTTTGGGGAAATGGAACAATTAATGAGAAATATAAAATAAAAATGTGGACTGATTAAACAACAATTTTTGATTCAATTTAGGAGAGAATTAGTGAGGTAGAAGATACCTCCAAAGATATGTCAGACTATAGCAAAGCAAAATGAAGAAGAAGAAAATATAGAATAGAAGTTGAGAGCAATTGCAAACAGAATGAGATAGTCTAACATACGTGTACTTGGAATCCCAGGAGGAAAAAACAAAGAGAATAGAGAAGAGGCAATATCTAAGACAAAAGTGATTCCACAGATTTCACAGAGCTAATAGAAAGTATAGATCCCAAAATCCATACTGAAACATCCCAGACAGTACAGGCATGATGGCTCATGCCTATAATCCCAGCACTTTGGGAGGCTGAGGCAGGAAGATTGCTTTAGGCCAGGAGTTTGAGACCAGCCTGGGCCACATAGTGAGACTCCATTTCTACAAAAAAATAAAAAATTAGCCAAGTATAGTGTCATGCACCTGCAGTCCCAGCTACTCTGGAGGCTGAGAGGATCGCTTGAGCCCAAGAATTCAAGGCTGCAATGAGCTATGACTGCACCACTGCACCCCTGGGAGACAAAGTCTCTAAAAAAAAAAAAAAAAACCCAGATATGACAAATAGAAATAAATCCACACCTAGTATAGTAATGAGCTGCATAACACAAAAGACAAAGAAAAGATCTTGAAAGCAGCCTGATAACAATGACCAATTATTTACAAAAGAGTGGCTAGTAGAATGACAGCTGACTTTTCCATGGCAACAACAGAAACTATTAACAGAAAACAGTGGAGTTATAACTTAAATTTGTTGAGAGAAAGTAACTGAAAATTAAAATTATGTACCTAGCCCAGATCTCACTGCCATATAACATAACCATTTAACAAAATTGCACTTGTACCCCCTAAATATATTGAAATTTTTAAAAATAATGTACCCTCCAAAATGATCTTGTAAGAAAAAGGGTAAAATAATAACATTTACGGATAAAAACTGAGGAAGCTTAGTACCAAGAAATTTATCTATAGGAAATACTGTCCAAAAAAGGAGGAAAGATACAGAAGGACGATCTAAAACACAAAAAAAGAATACAGAGCAAAGAAAATGGAAAACTTGTAAATAAATTAAAACAGACACTGTCTAAATAAGATAATAACTGTTTTATTTCTGGGATTAAAAAGTCAAAACTAAAAAATTAACAATAGCACATAAGTAATACATAAATTGGAAATAGAGTGACCCTTAGAATATTTGGAAATGGTTATCAAGATACCATTTAATTTTTTCAGTGGGTGAAGTGTAGCAACACTGGAAATTTGGAGACCCATTAAGAGGCTGTTGCGAGAGTCCAGTGGAGAAATGGTAGTTCCCCGGACTAACAGGTGGCAGTGCAAATGGAAAGAAGCAGGCAGTTTCAAGGCAGAGTTTGGATAGAGAAAGATGGGAAGAACCAAGGACAACCTCTGAGTTTTGGATGGCATAACTGTGTGGATGGTGGTCCAGATGGAAAAGCCTGGATCGGTAGGGTGCGTGAAAGAGAAGCCAAGTGTCCCATTCAGACATGTTAAGTTTGAGAAGCCTGTGCGTCTATCGAGAAGGTAAGTGACAAGCAATTCCATGGTTTTAAATACGGTTCTGAGCGAGGAGATCAATCTGGGGGGCATCAGCATAGAGATTCCTTTTTAAATTCATGGTATTGGATAAAATTTCTTAGGAAAATAATTTAGAGAAAGATTGGAAGGGGTCTCAAGCAAGTCCTAAGACACACATGCTTTTAGAGACCAGGAAGAGCCATCGGATGGACATGCAGAGAACAAGTAAGGTTAGAAGAAGGAGGCGAGGGTGGTAGCACCGCATCCAAGAGGGGAGGGTTGCAAAAATGACTTCAGTGTCCTGCAGGGTCAGGTATGATGGGGCCAGAAGCAAGTGCAACCTTGACAGAAGTTAATTTAGAGAAGTGGTGAGTGTTGGATTGAGTGGGAGAGAAGGAAGTGGAGAAGGTGTGTGAGATGCGTCCAAGAAGGTTGGGTACAAAATGGGACAGAGAAATGGAACACACCTGGATAGAGAAGGGAGGTCAACAGAGGGGCGTTTTTAGATTTGGAGGTGTCGGAGTCCTCCTGTATCCTATAGGGATGATAATGCTGGAGAGAAAACAAATCATCACAGACGTGCGATCTTTGACAGAATGAGAAGGGCTGAGATCCAGAAGATAAAGGAAAGATTGGCTTTAATGGAAAAAGGAATGCAGCCTCTATTTTTAACAAGGGGAAGAAAATGTATTTATGTTTTCACATTTAATGTCAGGAAGATGAAGGAGGTCACATCCGACAGCTTCTAATTTCTCACTGTCATACGAGGTACAATGATCATCTAGGGGTCAGGAAAAAAGGAGCTGTAAGTGGTTGTGGGGGAAAGGCATAAAATAGTATTCTATTACCCCTGCATCACCGCTCTCCACTTCTTTCCTTTGTGGTAGTTATAACAATCTTTGTTTATTTTTCCATTTACTCATTTGTTATCTGCCTCCCCTATTAAAATGTAGGTTCCACGAGGAGCCAGGCCAGCCTCATTCACAGTTAGATCCAACGCCTAACACAGTGCCCAGCACATGTTACACCCTGAAAAAATATTACCTGAAAATTCAATGAATAACCATATTAGTGTATCCAATGCCCAATAATTATTAGAGAAATCCAAAACTCCAAAGTAGAGGCTGTACTACTGAGAGTAGTACAACCTGCCAGACACACCTCCACCCCCAACCCATTCCCAGTCTCTCTACCTACTCCACGCAAGCTTCAAGGACACAGTCAAAACCCTCTTGAGAGGCAGGGTGCGGTGGCTCACACCTGTAATCCTAGCAGGTGTGGGAGGCCAAGGCAGGAGGATCGCTTGAACTCAGGAGTTTGAGTCCAGCCTGAGTAAGAGCAAGATCCCTTCTCTACTAAAAATAGAAAAAATTAGCCAGGCAACTAAAAATATAAAAAATTAGATGGGCATGGTAACACATACTTGTAGTCCCAGCTACTCGGGAGGCTGAGGCAGGAGGATCACTTGAGCCCAGGAGTTCGATGTTGCTTTGAGTTAGGCTGATGCCACGGCACTCTAGCCTGGGCAACAAAGAGAGACTCTGTCTCAAAAAAAAAAAAAAAAGACCCTCTTGAGATCCAGCCACCATCAGCACTTAGCACACAGCCCCACACACAGCCTGACACCTGGCACCAAACACCCTCGCCTCCTGCTCTGACTGGCTAGCACTCGAAAGTGGCAGAGCCTTGAAGAAAATCCTCAGAGCCTCTGACGTTACCAAAAAATAATTTTTTTTTCCTTTCTCATAGGAAACAGATGGGATGGAAGACGGTCATAACTGTCTATTGTTCTTAAGTAAATTAAATCAGCATCAGGTGCTCTTGTCCTGAAGAGAAGCTTATGAAAAGGAAGAAAATGTAACAATGACAGAATCTCTCCCAAGCCACTCTATTTAGAAACCAAGCTGGCTTGATGTTCATGCTTCTATCAGCATCCCAACTGAGGCAGGACAATTATAACGATGTCATGACAGGCCCATGATGCCTGCCCCAGGGAAGATAATAAGAGGGTTCGCGACACCCCTTCCCACTCTTACCATCCCCATCACCACTAGCAGTGCCGATTGTGTCGGCAAAGCTTGACTGTGCGCTGTGAGCAAACCTGTCTGGATCCGCCTTCAAGAGCCCCAGACTGTTCAGACATTTGGGAAAATTCCACCTTTAACAGAAGCCTGGAGGAAGCACAGATAATATCTGACTATTGCTCAATGCTGGGTTGGAAAAGGAATAAAGCAGCAGTGAGAACCTTCTAACAATTTCTTGGCTTCCTGAAAAGTCTATCTTATTGCAATTAAAAGAATTTTAAAAAAAAAGACTCATCCCTGGGAAGGGAGTGATCCTTATGTTTGACAGGTTCTGAAACAGCAACACACAAGAACACAAATATGTTCACAGACACAACCCCCAGCTCCAGCAAGGTTAGGAGGAAGCTAGTAGTTAGCAGACTTGACTAATATGCATCATCCATCACCAGGAGTGAAAGAAGATTCTTCGCATACACACGAGGTGCAAAGGACTGTGTTTCACGTGCCAGGTTGATTCCGTTCACCTCACTGCTGTTCCACTGGCCCAAAATGTCTACTCCACACTCTCCACTAAAGTCTGCTTATCCTTCGATTCTCATTCCTTCCTTGAAGCCATCTCCAAATTCTCCAGTGCTTCTCTGAACTTTCTGATCGTGGCCATTGAGTATGCACTGCCTCTTAATCTATTTAAATGTTTCAGGTTTTTCATCTCATCTGCCCAACAAGAACAGGGTAACTCAGGTATTGCCTTCCCCAGAGCCGCCAGGGTGCTAAGCACTGCAGATATTCAGTAATAATTCAATGCATACTTTTCTCCTAGTCATATGCTCAAATGGGTATATGTAGGTGGACAATCACATAACAGGCACAACAATAACAATAACAGCTGCTATACTTGAGCATTCACTATAGAACAGGTACTATGTAAGCACTTTCTATGTATTATCTAATTTAAACTTCCCACCAACTCCATGAAATGGGTACTATTTTTATTCCCACTTTATAGGTGGGTAAATTGAGCCTTAACCCAAATTTGTTGGTTAACTTTTAACCAATAAACTGATTCCAGAAAAGTATGTATGTATGTATGTGCATATATATATACATATATATACACATATAATTTATGACATTTTAAATAGGACATTATAGGCCCTATACTTTCCAAACAGGTTCATAGAATACCAGACCCCAAAGAACTTTAGAGCTCATCTATTCCAACCCCCTTGTCTTACAGATGAAGGAAACAAACGCCAGCGATGTGAAATGATTTGCCCAAGACCGTACAGTTAGTAAGAAGCAAAGGTAAGACTAGAGCTGTGAGTCCCTTGCTCCCAGGGTGTGTGGCTTCTCCCACTCACAAATCTATAAAACAATGTTACCTTTTCTTCTCCTCCACACAAGTTTAACGTCTTTGGGCTTTTTTTTTTCTGCAGACTTGGTCCAGGATGTCAGGTCTAGAGATTGTTAACACACCCATCTGGAGCAAGCCAGGCATGCCTCAACCCTGCTTTCCCTTCTGCCCCTTCCCTGCCATCCCCCATCCTCCATCTCCTCCTGCCTCCCCCACACTCACCCCCACCCCCAGCCCACCCCGGATTGCACTGCCCCTGCCCTCACCCATAACAAAGCTTCTCTCTGGCCAAGCAGAGCCATTAGAAGGCTATTTGAATAAGACTAGACCCCTGGGAAACCAACATGGAGCCACTTCAGTGAGATGTGGGCAATAATTCGCAAAGAAGCAGGAAGCTCAGAGGGTCATGTCACTGTCCTGTACAAAAGCTTACAAGCTCACCGTATCCACCCTAATTGCAGCAACCACTAGTTCCCTTCCCCGACATTCCAGTCCTCTTTTTTCCAGACCCACGTTTGGACCTTTCCCTCCACTTCTTATGACCATATGACTAACCTTCACCAACTAAATGTGAGTGGAAGTGACAAGTTACTCTTGAATAGAAGCCTTTAAGTACTGATGTGCAAATTTCCATGTCTCCTGCCTCCAATCGCAGCAAAGTTTCAGAGAGTGGGAGCTCCATCAGCATGAGCATGGAGTGAGGGCAGGGAGCAGGCTTCCTGCTGACCTGGGATGGCTCGTAGCATGAATAAAGATTAAGCTTTGTTGACTTAAGCCTCTGAGATTTTAGACGTGTTTGTTCTTAGAGCACAAGGCAGCCCATCCAAACTCCTTAGGCTGGAGCTCATGGCCTTCCCATAAATCAGGGCACCGATTCTTCATAATACTTACATGAATCCCACTCTCCAGCCAAACTGGTCTATTTACCATGCTCCAATCACATCCAGCACCATCTAACAAGTAGGCCTTCCCATGCCCTTTGATAGCACTAAAAGAAAAATAAGTAAATAAATAAAAAGGAAGCCTTTTCTCATGCTAATCCCTTTGCCCAAAATGCCTTCCTCCCATCTAAATCCTACCGACCTTATAAAATCAAATTTAGTACCTCTCTCCTCCAAGAGGCCTTCCTGAATGACTTGAATTAGAAATGCATTCTTCTGTGAATTCTAACAGCCCTTTAAGCATCACCCATGGGCATTATATCTTACAGAAATTTCTAGAATATTTGGCCATTTATTTGCCTGTCTCTGCTAGACTGTGAACTCCTTGAGAACAAGGCTTTGGGTCTCATTGGTCTTCATGATCCACACTCTGTGTAACCCACACTGAGTGCCTTGCACATTGAAGTCCAAGATTATCAGGCTAGAACATTCCCTAAAGCAGTTTTCATGAATCATTTTGTCTTATTTCTACATCAAGAATATGGTGCGCTCTCTCAGTCACATTATGAATCCAAGTCACTGCCTCCAGTTTTTATCTCAAATTTCTATTTCCTGGCGCCCTCTCTTAGCTCCCATTATTTTCTTTTCACCTCCATCCTCAATGCTAGTTGTTAGCTTTCTTTCAGAGGCCATTTCTCACCGAAGAACTAAGCTGTTATCCTTTCAGGAGTTATGACTTCTGAGGAGTCGAGGTGCAGGCACTGGGCAGTCCGCGAGCCTCCCTCACCAGCCGCGTAAGTTCCTTCTGCACCCAGACTCCCAGTGCACGACACTGTAGATGGCGGCACAACGTGAACCTCCAGGTCACGTGAGAATATCTGAAGCTGTAAGTGATAAGTTCTGTAATTCCCACCTTGCAGGGTTCCTGTGAGGATTAGAGACTAGCCTGGGCAATGCCTGGTACACAATAGGCGCTCAATAAGTGACAGTCATCATTGTTACAACACAGCTTCAGTCAGGACACACATATGCCTGAGCATAGCAGGCATGGGGAGATGTAAGGGGTGGCTGGCAAGCCTTCTCTCTTTTCACCACACCCCTGCAGCTCTGGCTCACTCTCTCTCACACACACATAGTCTCTTCCCACTCTGTACACTGTCTGACATTCCAACATTAGAAATTCTATCTTTTATGTTTGAAAATACTACCCCTATCCAAGATAGGCTCCTAGGAAAAATGAAAATAAGTTTATGTGACAACTTAAGCCTCTATCGTCTAACATTTCATAGAAGATTCCATAACCAGGGGCCGGCCCGGGGATGGAGCATAGGATCCCAGGTATAGGAGATTCAGTCACCAGGGCCAATCTAAGAAATGGGATGTAGGGTCATAGCCACTATCCCATTGGTGGGATAATGTGGGGAGAGACCCAGAAATATAGAAAGAATCACAGATCTTTAAAACAGAAAAGACCTTGGAAATCATTTAGGCCAACCTCTTATCACATATATAATGATACTGAGCCCCAGAAATGGGAAAAGTGACTTGCCCACAGTCCCAGACGTATTAACAAGAATGCTGGTTCCCAATCCCTGACCTCCTGACTCCCTGTTAGCTTCTCTTTCTACACCATGCATCTCCTGGAGACAGAGGATGTTAGGGCCAAAGACCATTTTGCTGGGGCCAACCCCACCCCATCCTCCCCGTCACCTGCCCGAGTGTCTTCATCCTTCCCAAGTTCACACAGCAATCCCCTTTCCTGTATGTAGCACCACCATTGACAGAAAATTCTAGTTATTAAAAAAAAAAAAAGTCAGTGGGGAGGGGAGGAAGAATCGAAAAATGGGACTTCCGACACACAAGCACAAAGCCCTGGCAGGCCCCAGGAAATATCCAGCTGCTCCAGTTTTCTGATTTGAGCTGTTAGCGGAGATTCTGGAAATGCAGCTGCTCAGAACACAGCAATGAAGCCTTGCCCGCTCGGCCTCCCACATCTGCTCCTGGGCTCCAGAAGCGGGAGGGGAGGCCCAGCCCGGGGGGCCTCAGAGCAGATGGCAGCGCCGCTCCCCGTGGCTGACTTCACTTGGGTAATTACACCTGACGAGGAGGTTGGGAGGCCTCCTTGCTGATGATAATTAGCCGGGATAAATAAACTGAGCCCTGCGTGGAGGTCTGGGAGAACAGGAAAGATTAATATTAATACGACATTAGTGGCTGCCGGTCACAGGGCACCTACTAAGTGCAGGTTCCTTATACACAAGTTTTTTGTTAATCCTCCCTCCATGCCTGTGAAGTATAGGGGTTTTGGGGAGAGTTTTTTGGGAGGATTTTTTGGGTTTTTTCTCCCTTTGATCTATTGATAAATGAAGTAAAGGTTTTATGATCTCTCTTTTACATGGGAAAAAAGCCACCGAAGCTTAGAAAATATTAAAGCAACACACCCAAGATCACACAGGCAGTAGGTAATGGCTTCAAGGTTCAAATCTTAGTTCAACCGACTCGGGAGCCCTGCGGTTTTTTCTGGGTACCACACACATACCCATGATGTCAACAACATGGATCCCTCTAGCCATTATGAATCCAGTCCCTGCTTTATGACAGACACTAAAATGGCCCTGAGCATCCGAAGACAGATAAGCCACCATCCCCACCCAGGGGTCGGAGGAAAAACAAAAACAGAGACATCACAAGAATTACAACACTAAATGGGAAGCCCCCGCACAGAGGTGGGTAGCCACCTGGATGATTTCTGCTATTGCTCTTTACTTCCTTTCTATTGCCCCCCAGAACCCCAGAGGGCTGTGGATAAATAGAAAAATATTTTTGAGAGAAAGGAAGAAAGGAGTAATAAATGAAAGAAATATATCTATATGTTAGAGCAAGAATCTCCAAGCTAAACTAAGAGCACACAATAGGGAATTTGTCAGGGCCATTCAGGTCCTAGGAAGGTTGGCTACCAATGACCAGGGCTCCCTTCCATGGCTCGAAGACATTTACAGTGTATAAGAGATCACCTGAGTCAGGCATCTGCCTCCCTTACTTGACAGAAGACCCTTCCCGGCTCACCTCGTGCCTTCTCACCCTTGGTCTCAAAAGGTCATCAGGCCTTCTATTGCAATCATTTTTCCCCCAGAAAAGTAAAGATAAGATCTTAGGGCTAAACCTGGAAGTAGAGTGCTTCCATGCATATACTAGCTCCTAGAAAGTTCAGAGGCTGGATGGTCAACTTCCAGGGTGGGACAGGAGGTTTCCTGCACTGAGTAAGTCAGGGAACTAAGCAATCTATAAGGTCCCACTCTACTCTGAGGGTCCTGTGCCATGTGAGCTGATCCCAGGCATGGAAAAGGATGAGAAGATATCCCGTTGGAGCTTCGAAGTTATTGGGAAACTGGACAAAGGACCACAACGAAAAGGTAAAGAATGTCATAGGCCAATCTCATTTGTGAATATATTTGTTAAGCACCCATTATTCACTAGGCAGCAGCTCTTAGGAGCAGTGAGCGGCATGGACCAGAAATCCAGGCTCTCAAGGCACACACGTTCTGGTGGGAGGAGACAGACGATCAACACATAAACAGATGTAATCAGATAATTTCAGGTACTGGTAAGTTCTAAGAAAATACAATAGGATAGTGATATATAGAAGTATGACAAAGCTGCCTAACTAGAAAGCTCAGGAAGATCCTCTCTAAGAAGGTGACATCTGGGTTGGGTTATGAATGATGAGGAAGAGGTAGTCCAGAAAAGGTCTGGGAGAAGGACATTGTTCTGTGACAGAGAGAGGTTGGCATGTTCGAAACCAGTGCTGCTGCGTCGAGAGGGCAAGGAGAGCAGGGAAGGAGAGGTAGGTGGGAATTGGATAATAAATGGTCTTACAGGTCGTGAGGTTTTATTTTATTTCTATTACAATGGCAAATCACTGGAGGTATTTAAGCAGGGGACTGACGTGATCTGACTTATGCTTTAGAAAGATAATTCTGGCTGCTGCGTGGAGTTTGGACTGAAAGAGTGGAGACAGGAGGACAGGTTAAAATACTATGAACGGGATTTGGTACATTAAAAAATAGTCTCCAAAGATGAAGCAAAGTTCATCCCTTAAATATAAGGCTAGTCCAACACTAAGAAAGCTGTACGTCTTATCACAACTTAGACATTCATGCATCGCTTAATGATCGGAATAAGTTCTGAGAAATGCATCATTAGGCAATTTCATTGTTGTGGGAACATTACAAAGTGTACTTACACAAACCTAGATGGTACAGCCCACTACACACCCAAGCTACATATTGTAGCCTATTGCTACCAGGCGACAAACCTGTACAGCATGTTTCTGTACCGAATATAGTAGGCAATTATAACACAATAAGTATTTGTGTATCTAAACATGTCTAAACACAAAAAAGGTACAGTATTATAACCTTTTGAAGCTATCATTGTATATGTGGTCTACCCTTGATTGCATCATTATACAGGACATGACTGTATGTGACAAAAGCATATGACTATTTCAATAGGTGCAAAAAGGGTATTTGATAAAATTCAAATGCATTCTAAATAAACAACATTTTGAAATTTGAGAATAGACAAGTTGTTTCTCAATATGATAAAGACATTCTATTTCCAACTGACATTATTCTTAGCTGTAAAATACTAGAGGCCCACGACGAAGGTGCTCATCATTTCTATTATGGTTTATTATTTTGTTATAAAGCTCCAGATAATTCAATAAGATAGGAAGCATCAATTTGGAAAGAAGAAAATTGTCGTTATTGATAGAGTTTGATTTCCTGCTGAAAATCTAACCGTGACACGGGCCTACTGTGTGCCAGCTGTTCCCCATACACTACTCGGTGAATCCCACAACACATTAGGGGTGACGTCTTGCATTTGATAGATAAAGATGAGTAATTTCCCTAGCTATGAAGCAGGGAAGCTGAGATTTGAACATGAGTTTTTGATTGCAAAGCCTGTGTTCTTACACTGTGTTGCCAAAACATAGAAAGATAAAGCCAGAGGCTGCTAGCCCTTCTTTCCTGGGGTCCCAGCACCCTGGGATCCAGGTAGGACCTAGAGCTCCAAAGTCTTGGTGCCGGAGGAAGGTGGTGTGGCCGGCAGCTGCCTCCCTCCCTGCATCCCCTGGGCCATTCCAACTGGGAAGAAGCCCAGAGCTTCAGCTGCTCTGCATAAAAAAATGCTAAGGAACCCTGCATTTCATTGAGTCTTAGCCCTTCCAGGGAATATTCAAATTTTAAAAGTAGTTTTTTTTATCCAGTTGAATCTACAATTAGTTGAATTGTGTGAACAACATTTTAAGTGTGGGAGGGGTGAGTCTTTCTAGTTTCTCTTGCCTCCTCCAAGCTTTTACCAAGTGTCACATGTCACATCCTCCTATGCTAGAAGAAAGCTAGAACATTGGCCTCCACCTCTGGAAGTGCGATGACCCTGTCCAGAAGTTGCATGTTGCTGCATGGGGTGACTCTCAGAAAGAGCCCAGGCCCTTGAGGTATGACAAGACGACCTGAGTGGTCCCTCTGGACCCAGACACGGCTCAACTCTGCACACAGGAATGCTGAGGGTTGTCCTGAACCAAGGAATCCTGCCACGTGAAGCACTGAATTCCTGCCAAAACCACGGAACTTTCTATTTTCATTTTGGATGTCAACGTCAGAGTTAAAGTATACCTCTCCCCATTTTCAAATGAAACCCTCAATTCAAGGAATTGAGGCCTATCGCCCCTCCAGGACAAAGTGGACTGACATCGCTCTACATGTTCCTCATGAGTCTTGAAATGCCATTGTCACGGCATCAGGCAGTTCACCAGGTGCCTCGCATCCACCCAAATCCAAAGCTGGCAAGCCCAGGCTGGCCTCTTCCCAGCTGCCAGTCATTCTGAAGCTTTTCACTTTCCCTGGAGGTGTTCTTTCCTCCCACCCTGAATAACACAATACCCACCTGCAAGCAGCCTCTGCATCCTGGCCCTTCTCCCGTCTCAGCCCTCTACCGTGGAGCAGGTGGCAAGCCTGGGACGGCAGAGAGAGATGGAGAGGACACGAGGAGGGCAGGAAATAGAGGAGACGGGAAAGGGGAAGCACCTAAAGCGGGGCCCAGAGGGTGCAACAGAAGACTCTGATCCACAGGGTGGTGGCATGTGGCACCAGCCCTGTGCCTCAAAAGCAAGGGTGCCAGTGGAAGAGTCTCTATCATTGCCTGAGGCATCCATCGCTGCACCACGAGGGCCAAGCTTTCCCCAGTTGTCTCATGATCCGGCCGCACAGCTGGGCACTGAGGACGGTGGCATTTCGCTGTCTGGGAACCTTAGGAAATCTGCTCCCCAAAAGGCCACCTGTTTCCTCCTGACCGAAGCTTGCTGCACACCCTGAAAGAACGGCCAGCGACGGCCAGCAGCCACTGTACCGCCTTCTGCCCCCAGTCCCGCCCCGGCACGCTGGACAGCTCCCTGCGGCCCCTGCCTTCCGCGGTTTCCAACAGTTTCACGTTTTCCACCTCTTGGATTTCAGTCACATCAACAGTAGAAACAGATTTTAAAAAATAATAAATTTGGGGCTCTCTGATCCACAGAAAGGGTCGGTATTCTGCAGAACACCAGAGCTCTTTAAACATGGCTCCCACGTCCCCTCAAGTTGCCCCGTTCATCATTTATGACAAGATGTTTATTAGTAGCAGAGCAGTAAACGGTGAGTGAGCATCTGAAAACAGGGCTATAAAATCCTGCAAACCACAGCTGCGCACACGCAGCCACCAGCACTGGGGCGACCCCTCCCTTCATGGCTCTGGACTCCACTGTCGGTCTCCCTCTGCACCCAAATCATCTCCCCTGCTTGGATGCATTGAACGGCTCTTCCTTAGGTAGACTCACTTTCTCCCCTGCCGACCTCACTTGCAGAGCTCCTACTGTGTGCCAGAAGCTGTGCTCAGTGCCAGGACATGAAAACAGCCCCAGCCTTCCAGGAGCTCACGAGCTATAAATATGCATGAGGCGGGGGCCGACCCCACAGCCGTATCCTTTGCTCTCTGAGGGACCCAGCCCCCTCTCTCCCTGTCTCTCTGTCTCCTGCCACCACCATGCTCAGGCTCCCTAAGCTCATGTTTCTTGTACAGGACCCAGTGTGTCTGTGTCCTGGGATGAGTCTGGCCACGGATCACTGCTTGGTGTGACTGGTGATCCTTTCCAGAAGGACCGTGTGGTGCTGCCACGTTCTTGTAGGACACAGAGGGGAGGGCTGGTCAGGTTGGAGAGCGATTCATGGAGTTTTGGCATTGTCTTCATGGCAGAGGCTGCGTCATCGCAGTGTTTCACCTGCACAGCGCTCTGGGCCCACCTCCACAGCGGCTTCCAGTCCCCCATGTCACTCAAGGCACAATGTGGCAGCATACCGCACGCCTCACAGGTCAGACTTCGTGTCTGTGCATCCCACCTCCCACACCGCAGGACCCCCAGCACCCACCAAGCCCCTCGGCACACACAATGCATGGCCCAAGAGTCCTCCGCTGCAGGCAGGCAGGGGTTGTGCCACGGGCTCACCACCATCCACACTAGGGGATCTGCCTTTTCCAGCAGCTGCCCAGGGGACCAGATAGCACAGTCTAGGAGTTAAGGCCCCACAGGGGAAAATTCCGACTGATCAGAGCAGGAAGGTAGGAAGGAGACAGCAAATCCTTCCAACAGACTGATCCTGGACACAGTGTTTCTGTACAACCTCCCCAGAGACCTCCCCTTTGAGGGAGCAGTAGCTATGCTTTTTGTTAAACTGTGCCCAGTTTGGTAATACCCTCCTTGTATTTGCTCTCCCTCATTCCCTGCCTCAACGCCTCTTCTCTCCCTCTCTTCCCTGGGATTGCACTCCTGCACCGCTACAGAGCATGAGCGCCTGTTTTCCTCCAGGCTCTGTTTCCTAAGGAATTCAGACTAAGACACTTCTCAACCATAAATGCCCGAAAACAACTTCCTCACAACCTTCCATTTGCCCTGCTCAGACAGTCTCTGCAAAGTCCTCCTCAGGCTTTGCCTGGGAGCCAGCGCCCCGCTACAGGCTGAAGGAGGAAGTCAGGAAGGAATTCTTCAAAAGAAGTCACAATGGAAGGTGGAAAAGGTTTACTCTTCAATAAATAGAATAAGATCCCTTATCAGCTAGGGGGCTGGGCTCAGCATTGACTGGCAGAAGCGTGTCCCAAGCTGGGAAAGTCAGCTCATAACTTACACACACAGACACATACACACACACACACACACACAAACACACACAAACACAAGCACACACTGATATCCTGAGTGCTACGGTGATGATGGTTTATGTTAGGGGAGAAGACAGACAAACTATGAGGTCTCCTTCAATTTGGAGAGCCATGAGGAGCCATTTCCCAGCTGGCCTTTGATGAGCAGTGCCAGCCTTCATTAGTGGGTTCTTCTGACACGCTTGCCACCTTGCTGCAGATACAAAAGTGAGTAAGAGCGTTCCTGCCTTTAGGGAGCTTACATTTTGGTAGAGAGCACCAGGCTTAAAAACTGGCTATCCTTTGTGCACATACCCCAAACCTCGTCAAAACTGATTCAGACCCATAGTCATATCACGCTCGCCTATGACAAACGGTGCGCTCTTGCAATACAATCGTCCGAGAGTCTACAAAACGGCCCATTGATTGAGGTATAAGGTGAATGGCCATGTTTGTAATATGAATCTATTTTTAAAACATGTATTCTGTGCTTACTACATACAAGCAAGCTAGAGGCTAAAAATTCAAAGATAAATAAGGCCCTGATTCTGACTTCAAAAAGCTTACGTGTATTCCGGGCACTAACACATTCACAGTTTTAATAAGATGTGGCATTCTATTAGAAAAGCACATTAGGGGCAAAAAGGAGGCTATCGGGGCTAATCAGGAGGCTGGGGGAATGCTGAGCTGAGTCTTAAAAAATGTATAAGAAGCAACCTGATAAGATAAGTGAAACAGGACAGGGAGCAGCACATGCAAAGGCTTGGGGGATTAAACCATCCTAAAATCTCCTGCCAAACCTTCCTTCTGGGGTTCCTCATTCAGAAGCCCAATGCTGCTGCTGCTGCCGCTATGACCAACCACACTCTGCAGTGACATAATTTGAAAACCTCCACATCTGTTAAGGGCACTAGTTACCTCTGACCTTTTCCCCCAAAGCCTTCATGAGTATTTACTTGTCATATGGAACAGTGGGTTGGTCAGGCAGATACATAAGAGGCCTCTCGTGTTCTCACCAATAACAGGGCTCCCTAAAGCAGTGATTGCCAGTCTCAGGGGTGGGGAGGAAAAGTAAGGTAAGAGATTAGAGAATGGGATGTATAGAAAAATCCTAGGCAATTGCCTGGGAAGGCCATGAGGAAACTTTCCAGGAAGATGGAAAAGCTCTATATCATGATAGGGATGTGGGTTACAGAAGCATATTCATTTGTCAAAATTGAATAGTTAAAATGTATGCATAAATGTTGCCCTTTAAGAAACTGCAAAAAGATAATAATAAAATCAAGTGGAGGGTGGACAGTGGGCAGAGGGATGAAGGAAACAAGAATGGCAAAATGCTGATCATTGTGGCGGCCGGAGGATGGATTCCTATACTATTCTACTTATTCACTGCATGCTGTACACATAAAGACAATATTGTCATGTGTGGCCACCGAAGTCTCTGTTCTGTTAGCTTAGTGATCAGCTGGTGATTTGACAGAGACATCCCTAAACACCTGGAGCCAAGAAAAAAAGAAAGAAAAATGAACTATTCTCCGAGTCTTTGCCTATTGGCTCTATGTTGGGGCCCACCTTCAACACTTAGCCAGGCCATTTGCAATTCAGCCTTAGCCTTCACTTCCTGCTTGCAGGGGGACCTAAGGTCAGCCTGAAGTGAAAGCTTAGGTTCTTCTCAGATCTTCGCTGAGCGTATGTCCATCCCTGGGCACATCATGGCTTTCTAATTCCCTGGTATGCACAGGAGATTTTCCCAGCCTTCACTGCCCCATGTAGCCCCTTCCGTAGCCTCTTCCTTCCCAGGATTTCCCATCTCCGCTTGCCCTGACGTTTCTCCCTTGCCACAGGTGGCTGCAGTTAGCATATTTGCCTTTAAATGCTTCTGACAAACGCAGGCTGGGGAAGATGCTTCAGGCAGAAGAAACAAAAGCAAGCCTATCCTGACTGTGTGTGGCTCACCATCAGACAGGTTAAAACACGCAATCACAATTAATTCAGTTAATTTATTGATTATTAATTAATTAATTCACAATTAACTCTTTGAAAATAAGAGTTAGAATGTCGGCCTGTCCTGGTCCCAGCAAGTTTCTCCAGGAATATAGATCGCCCTCTTCATAGCTGCTGCAGAACTGAGTGGGGCCTGCTGAGTGGCTAAGTTAAAACAACACTGCGCTCTTTTCCCAATATTCAGCGGCTTCTTTCTTCATTAGGCATCCCTTGATGGTTGCGAGGTTTTCATTAGATTCCAGAGTTCTGAAAAAGTTGATTCTGATAGTTTTTGCCAGCTTATTCATTGCTTTAGTGGAGGAACAGATTTTTGGAGTTTCCTACTTTGTCATTTTCAGTGTCATTACTCCTGTTTACTTTGTATGTGTCTCGATTTTTCTATAATACAAAGTTTTATAAAAGCTCCAGGTAATTCTGGTAACATCTAAGTTTTTTGGAATCACTAGTTTAAATGAACTCTGGCTCTCCTGATATGAGCAACTTTTAACCTACTGCCCCCTGTCATCTCTGGGATTAACCAGCCCTACAATGACATTTAACTGGTGTCCTCCAAGTTTCCAGACACTTCCTGTTATCCTCTATACCAACCAGGGCACCCTGTGTCAGCCAGATGTGTCGATGCATTTCCAGCTGCTACAGAATACGGCAAGCACGAGGCATTACACAGAGCCCACGCAACTCCGGGGGTGGGTGCTGGATCTTCTCTCCGTTTCTAAGCATCTTCTGTTCCAGACTTTCTCTGACATTGTATCGTTTTTCTCTTCTGACAAGCAGCACACACAGAGAAAAATGAGGAAATTGCAACCAGATAAGCACATCTGCGATCCTAAGGGCAATTTGTTGCTAACCGTGGTTTGATTTGGTTTGGTGGTTGTTTTGTTTTGATTTTAGTCAGCACGGGTGTCACTTGCTTCCACTTGCAGAATCTCCAGCAGACCCTCAGCAGATAGGCACCTAAAGGACGAGGCTTTTCTCCTCCTGAACACACTTCCGGGAAATGCCTTCAAGCAGCCACATACACTGCTGAGTAGCTGAGCATGTGCGAATGCTTTTTCTGACCTTCTGACTTTCTTTTTCATTTAACTATTCTAGGGAACATTTCTGGCCACCTAGAGGGAACTCTGAGTAACAAACAGATCTCCATGTGGTTGTTTTTCCTAAACCAGATGCATGTAGCACCTGGCAGCTGAGTGATTTGGGGAAAACAGCTTCTTGTCACACCTCTCTGCACTCTGCCAGCCCAGGGAATCACTGGAGATTTCAGAAAAGATAGCACAGAGCTTGGCATGGCCAATTCTTACTTTTCACAGAGTTGTGGGGAATGTGAAACTCTGTAATCCTCCTTTTCCTTTTATTTAACATATAGCTTCTTGGCTTCATCTCAGAGCAATATGGGAGTGCACGCCTTCTCATTTGTTAATATTTTATTAATGTAAAACTCTATACATCATGCTACTCACATGCCAAAAAGATACTTCGAAAGTCTCCTCACTGCCAATAAATTAAGTCCAAAATTTTTCCAAGTCTCAAATAAGCAGAACCTGATCTATTTTTCTAATTCCATCCCGCAGTGCGTAGGGCGCTGTGATACAGGCAAATCAACCATCATCCACTTTCTGACTCGCCCGGGTTATCTTCGCGACCTTGCTCATGCCGTCCCCTCCTCTGCCTGCTGAACATCCGCCCTCCTTCTGGAGTCAGCACAGCCCCAGCGGACTCAGGGCTCACCTCCCTCTTAACCCCACAGCACTCTGGGGCTGCCCCACCTGCCACATTTCCCATTCTGCTTCGTGTTGCAGTTTCGGTCGGTCTGTCTCCTCCACTGTCTTCAAAATCTCCCGAGGGCGGGGAAGGTGGTATGGCCACTTTTGTTACTGAGACTACCTCGTATGTCTTAGGCACTCAAAAGCATTCCCCTGAATGAACCTTAAATGAAAACAGAGCGAAATGTCATGCCAGGCATTTCTCTCAAGCGTCAAGCAGCCCCCAAGCAAAATTAAACCAATACCTGTCTCCTTGCAAGTACTCTATTTAGTGCCTGAGAAGCTCCAAGTTTCGCTCCCCAGTCTCAGTCCTGACCAGCCAATGGAGTGCTCTTGCAGTTGACAGATCAATGCCCAGGGGATTAGAAAACTCCATTCCAGATGTATTGCCTCTTCTCCCGCTAATTATCTTCAATGTCTCCTGAACAAATTGCTCTGTAATCAGTAACTTCATCCTCCACAGAGAGCCTGGGTCTAACTGAAGATGTCTGAAAAATAGCCTCGTCCTCCACCACCTCCAGCAGGGATAAGAGGGCAGAAAGCAGGCCTGAGAATGGGCCTTCACACCAAGCAGGTTCAACAGACGGGGGGCTGCAAGAGCTCCATCTGGCCTGATGCTCTCATTTCACACACAAGCAGAGTGAAGACCACAGGAGGAGGCCACTTCCCCAAGGTCACATGGTACCTTAAAGGGAGGAATAAGACGGGCAGTCTGGAGTCCTGATTCCCACGGCGATGCTTACCGTCAATTACACCAGTGTGTCCTCAAATCTGCCTCAGCCTAAAAATCACCTGGTGTTTTCGTAAACAAGAAAGAATCATCAAGATGTTACCACTGGAAAATGGGAGTTAAAAAATGCAGGCTAAAAGGCGACTCAAGCCTCATGCTTAGGGGATGAGGAAAGGAGGGGGCTTCAAATAGAAAAGGGGACATCACAGGTGGATGCTGGAATTGCAGAGGGGAGTGGGGAGGAGTCAGTGTTAGAAACGGCACTGCAGGTAACACAGAAGGGCAACAACGTGTTCTAGGATCTAACTGGAAAAACTAGACTGGAGCACGTCACCCCAGCGGCTTGGAACTCAGCACTGCTGGCATTTGGAGGAGAGGAAATGACTGTGATTACTAAATGATTAGTAAAAGCTTCTTGGAGGAGGCGGTGCTTGAGCCAGACCCTGATGGTGCAGCAGACCGGTGTGGCACAAAGGCAGTGGGGAGGAGGGGTGGCCTGCAGGGGTGCTGGAGACAAGCCATCACCAATTAAGGGACCAGGAAGACTTGGAAAAAATGTTATCGTCAAAACAGGCAAACAAACGATGTTTCTGTTCACTTTCCTCCTCTTGGTATCACTTACACACCTCTGCCTACTTACGTTCTCACCAACGTCACCCAGCACCTGCTCGGGGAAACACCCCACTTGGACCTGTCCTGCCCTAGACAACGTCTCCCTCTCCCCAGTAATTAGTAAACAGGTACCGAGGGCTTACTATATGCCAGAGCCTGTGCCAAACAAATGACATGTGACAGCTAATTTAGTGCTCACAGTTTATTACTTAATAATAGATGTCGTTATCTACATTTAATAGAAGAGTAAATTAGGTGTGGTAGGCCAAATAATGTTCCCACTTCCCCCCAGAATGTCCCCATCCTAACGCCTGGAACCTAGGAACATGCTACCTTACGTGTGTTAGATGTTACAAAAAGACTTTGCTGTTGGGATTAGGTTAAAGAGCTTAAGATGGGAGACTGTCCCGGACTCACTTCGTGGCCAATGTAATAACAAGGGTCCTAAAGAGAGGGAGGTGGAGGCACCAAAGTCAGACAGGAGATGTGATGACGGACGCAGAGTCACAAGGTTAGAACCGCGCTCCTTGAAGATGGAGGAAGAGGCCATGAGCCAAGGACGCAGGCAGCCTCCGGAAGCTGGAAAGAGCACGGAATTTGCTTCTTCCTAGAGCCATCAGAAGGAACACAGCCCTGCTGAGTGCCTTGATATTGGACCATAAGACCCATTTCAGACTTCCGACCTCCAGACTGTGAGTCGTTTTAAGCTGCTAAATTGGCGGTCATTTGTTACAGCAGCTGTAGAAAACTAATACCCTGAGTTTACACGACATCTGCACTTCAACAGAGACCTTACTATTTTAATTCAGTGGAGTTGCTTCAAACAAAGGAAACTTTGTCAATCTGGCAGGCCAGTAGTGGAGACGCGTGTGAGTGTGAGTGTGTGTGTGTGAGTGTGTACGTCTGTCTGTCTGTCTTGCAGAGTAGGAGCAAGAGAGTGTCGTAAGAAGTAGCTGTTTGGGGTACTTGGAAAATCATCGCAATGGCAACCATCTGTTCTAACAGAGACTTCCCCCAAACAGCTAATGCCACCCCCAGGATGGGTTTCGCATCCCTCTCCCAGCCTCATCCTGGAAGCAGTGGCTGTGGTCTTTGTTCCCGAGGGGCCTGCTGTCGACCTGACCAATCGGGTCAGCACAACGATCAGAAACGGGAGCGAAAAGGAAAATTGCCAAGCGGTCGGCTGCCAATTAGAGAAGGGCTGTGCCTATCACTTCTCATTAATAAAAGAAAGGTGGGACTTTGCGTCCAGTCTCAGCTCTAACATTGCCCGGCTGGTTTTTATCGGCCATAGGAGACTCTGAGCAGGAAATGCTGGAATAGTTCAAAAGCACTTTATTATACAAAATTTAGTTTGCATTCAACACAGCAAAGTACAGTGGTTCTGCTAGGTGGTTAGCCGGTGTGGTCACGTACCTGAACAGTTTGTTTGCAAGGTAATATAATCAGTTACTGGGGAAAAAACATAAAGACTACCCTGTGATGTGAGGAGAATGGCACTTTACCTCTCCAGTCTTCCTCCCAAAAACCCATACCCTAGTCTCATCCTGAGGGAAAAAAATCAGAAAAATCACAATTGAGGGAAATTCTACAAAATAACTGGCCGGCTCTCCTCAAAACTACTGTGTGTAGTGGCAGCTACAGAGATTGCCACTTCCCACGACGTGTGAGGCTCCCGGCCTCCCCTGCTCCCTCCCCGCTCAGGCCCTCTAGAAGTCTTAGCCTCGGGATCAAGGTGGGCAGTTCTCCCAATTTCAGAAACAGCCACAGTAAATGAACACCAAGACTCACGTGTGCAATGCTCAGGAGACAGGAGCTGTGCCCGTGGGCAAATCACCCACCCTCTGGAACGCCATCTCCTCAGTTTGGAGCTGAAGAGTTTGGTTCAGATCATTGCTTCTGTGCTCTCACTGCAAACGGATCACCTGAAGACCTTGTTAAAATGCTCATTCTGGTTCAGTAGATTTAGAGGGGGGCCCAAGAATCTTCACTTGTAACAAGTTCCTAGACGAGGCTGGTGCCCCTGGACCATGGACTGCATTTCGAGAAGCAAGGGTCTGGATCCATGGTTCTCAAACTGGGATGACGTTGTCCCGCAGGGGCGCAGTGGGCAGTGTCTGGAGGCAGTCTTTGTTGCCACAGCCAGCTGGAAGGCAGACCTGCTGGCATCTCGTGGGTAGTGGCCAGGGACCCTGCTAGTCATCCCACAGTGCATAGGACAGCCCCCACCACGACGGTTATCAATAGCACTGCAGTTGAGAAACCTCAGTCTAGATCAGTTGTTCTCAAACTTGAGTGTACATCAGAATCACCCAGCAGACTTGTTAAAACATCGATTGCAGGTCCCTCCCGGGAGTGTCCAATTCCGTTAAGTCTGGAACAGGGCCTGAAACTTTGCATTTATAACATGTTTCTGGGTGACGCTGATGCCACTAGTCCCAGTAGGCACTTTGAGAACCACTGGGCTCAATGATGACTGAGGTCTGTGCAGCCTCGTCACTCTTTGTCTCTCCCACTGCCCACAGGGAAGGCCAGGACTCCTTGTTTTAAAACACCCCAACACAGAACTGGTTGATGCCAGCATAGGAACTGGCATCCCTTTCCATGACAGCTTTAGATCTAGAGATGGGGCAAAATTAAAGGAAGGGAGAGGAACATTCCCAGTACATGTGGCCTCATGTTTAGGTGTGTCCACTTTCAAATGAAACCAGCAGTCCTCCTGGAGCTAAAAGCAAAGTATTGGGAGGACGGTCTACTCCCAGTTTTACTCTCCTCTCCCCCATTTTCTGTTCCCCTAAAATTGACCCATTAAATGTCGGAACCATGTAGAGGGATACAGCTAATAGGCAAAGAAAAACAGCTGCCTGTCTAGGGTGACATCTAGCAGGCCCACGAGATGGCACACGGTGTGACTAACGGCCCAGGCCCGCCAAGCTCCTCACATGAAGCAGCACAGAAAAACTGTCCCCATGAACCCAGATGACCTAGGAGGGAGCACAGCGCCCGCGCCTCCCAGCTCGCCCACGTCTCTGCATGACCTTGGGCGAGTCCCTTTGCTTCTCGCAGCCTTGGTCTGCAGCCCGTACACGGAACGGCACGGGTACTTCACGGGGTTATTGTGAGAACTTACGCTTCAGGCAAAATAAGTTACTGCCCCCACCACGTGCCAGCACCCTGGTAAGCACAGGGGCTACAGCCGGGAACAAGACAGACTAAAATCCCTGCCCTGCCGGCTCGCGGTAGGCCCTGCACGTTTTTTGTTGAATTTACCCAAGGAAAGTTAATGAGGGCGCCTCCCCCTGAGAGCTCGGTGGGACACAGCCTCCCATCCGCTCACAAAGGGAAGCTCCGCCAAGCGCTCAGCCGGGGCAGAGGAAACGGACCCCAGCGAGGCCTTCCCAGGATGAGTTATTGTCAGCTCGATGTGGTGCAGGGCCGCGGCTCCCCAAGCTTTAAATATTAAGGGTTTTATTATAACTATTTCATTACCCTGAGCGGTACATCGCAGGACACAAATTTAGTCAGTGTGACCGAGGCGGAAGGTGAGGCTGACTGGTGCTGGACGTGCGGTCTGGGGGCCGCTGAACTGGACCGAGAGAGGGCTGTGTCCTGTGCATCAGTGGGCAGGTGGGGACAGGCCGCTTCGTGCCAAGCACGGCGCAGGGCACTGGGGATGGCGGCCCTCTGGGCATGGGTGCTGAGAGCCTGGCTCTGCAGCTGACCACAGACCCCGCCCCAGGACTGCCAAGAGCCACAGGGGCCTTTCTGGATGAAGCTTCCATCCACATGTCGGCCATGAGCTCTGGCTGGTCAACACAGCAGACGGGTCTGAGCCTTCAGGGTCCCCACGTCACGGGTCCCAGCACTGGGCCAGCAGCCATGAGCTGGCCCTGCCCTAGTCTGCCTCCTTCCCTCCAGCACGACTCCTCCCTGAGAGCCCCCTGGTCCCCTGGCCTTCTTCTTGCTGTCGCCTCTTCTCCCAAGGTAAAGCCCAGTGTTTGGGGTCCTTTCAACCCTTACCCAGGCTGCGTCCCTTTCTCTCTGGCCCCCACTCCCTGCTGTTCATGTTTAACTAAATGCGACAAACCCTTCGCCAGGGCTGGGGTCGGTGGATACTAACTTGCTAGCTTACTCCTCCCCGAAACATCGATTCAGCAAACATAGAGTCACATTTTTCTTATAGGTCTTTTGGAGACTATTTTTTTAACCCAAGGGAATGATGGATGTGGAAATTTACAGCGGCACGAAAAAATGTAAGGAGACAAAAGGTAAGACATGGGGGTATGAAAGCATTTATTCCTGCTGCCAGGGGCCGCCTCCGTCACAATAGCCCTGAGGGGTCGGTATTACTTAGGCTGATTTTTACGAATGAGCAATCTGTGGTGAGAGAGCGTTAAGGAACTTTCTTAAGAGTCACACAGCTAGCAAAAGACCCAGCCAGGATTTTCTGACCCTAAAACCACATGCTCATCACCTCCTCTGGGAGGAGGGAGAGGCACTGCACCCCCCGTGAGAAGCCAGCCCTCCCCACATGCCTGGCCCTCCTGTTCACATGGGCGGCTCCAGCCTAGAGGAACCGGGGCTCCCCCAACAGCTGTGCTCGGCCTCCTCCCTCGCTTGCCCCCCCAGCCCCCCAAAGCCCGGGTCTGCAGGCTGTAGCTGCCGCAATTAGAGAAAGAAGCCAAGCAGTAAGGCCCAGCCTGTGCCCACGTGGGAATGGAACCAGTTCAGGTGTTCCCAAGCAGGAATGGCAGTCTGGATCCGGGTAGAGGTAGCACCGCCCTCTGAGAGCTCAGAAGGCCACGCTAACCAACGCTGACCTGGGACCGCTGACTCTCTGCAAGTCGTTTCTCCAAGGCCTGCCTGGCATGGCGGCGCACCGAAGCTAAGCTGGCCAGCTGAAGCCAGCTGCAGCCTCACAGCTGGTAGTGGCTTCAAATGTCAGCCCTCCAGGGTTCCATTTGCATTTTAACAGCCACCTTCACACTGCCACACTGGGGAAAGGGAGGTGTGCTTGAGAGAGAAGGGAGGCCTTTCACAGACCCAGAAAAGGTTTTGATTTCCCAAGTGCTGTTTTTCTATCTCCTACTCGAGCCTTCCCTGCAAGGCTGCTACTCATTACTTTTCTGCTGCATTGGGAAGGACTCGCTGGCTTTCAGGGCCCCCTGCCTGTTTCCTTCCTGGTAAGGGCTCCGGCTAATGGGCTCCCTGGGCTCTTCTCCAGTCCGGTCTGGGAGAGGTCCCTCCTGCCTTCCTGCTGCCCCGTGACTCTATGCCCCCCCACACCGCAGCCCCACCGCATACCCGCCCAAACCCGTGGTGGGTCTCTGTGTCTCACAAGGTGCCCTTGACTACCACACCCCTGCCACCTCCGAAACTGATGCACGAATCATGCCCTCCACTGATTCCCCTCCCCTGACCTAGACAATGACCGTGTCACACCTCACGCGGCACACACGCCCATGGTAAAGTGGAAATGGTCTGGGTTTGGTGCTAGGTGATTCAGGTGTGACGCCCGGTTCTGCCACTCATTAGCTGTGTGGACTTAACACATCATCTCTAAGCCTCAGTTTACTCACCTGAGAAATGGGGAGGAAATGAACACTTGCCTACCTCACAGAGCTGCTGTGAAGGTCCAGTAAGATTTTGCATAGAGGCGCCCAATAAATGATCCTCCTGTATCCTCTTCCTGAGTCCAGAACTGATTAAGAAAAAAGATAAAAATGAAGTAGAGTATGTTCTTAGAAATCAGTTTCATTGGTGGAGCTAAACTGGAGAACATGGATTAGATTTAGGGCCAAGGGGGCTTCCTAATATGTCCCTCCTGAATGCAGACATGAAGGTAGAAGGAAGTTGTGCGTGGAACCCTGGGCCAAGGACTGTACCATTTTTATCTCCAGTAATCACGCACAAGACATGACACAGGTGTGGCTGTTACTTGGGACCCAAGAGGGCACGAAGGCCCCAAGAGATGAAGCAACCTCTCCAAGCTCACACAGCTAACAAGCCGCAGAGCTGGGATCTGAACCCAATTAGCTGGCTCTGGAGCCCAGGCTGTCACTGCTAGTCTGGGGAAAGCCAGGACCCGGCTAAACAGGTAAGTGGCTTTGCTGCGGCTGGAGCCACAGGCCCAGGACAGCAACTACGTCAACCGAGGGGCAACGCTTACACTTTTCGAGAGGATTTTGTCTTCATTATCTCATCGGCTCACTCATCCATCGAATAAATATTTAGTGAACATCTCCACGTGCTAAACAGTCTTCCAGATTCGGAGGATGCAGTTGATAAAAACACAGGTCTCTGCCCACAAAAGTTTACATTCCAGTGAGACCAAAATGGACTACCTATGGAGGGAAAGGTAAGTGGATGGTAAAGACATAAACACAGATAAATTTAATGACAACTTTAAGTCAGGGCTGCGGGGTAGACAGACTCGTCGAGGATGGCTGCTCTGAGTGTCACATCCAGCACAGACCCAAGCAAAGTGAGAACACGTGAGTGTCAGGAGAAGGAGCTGCAGGCAGGGGCAGTGGCCGGTGCCATGTCCCCAAGAAGGGAGCGATGTGGTCACCAAGTTCCGGCCAAGCACTGCCAAGTACGGCATGGCTGAAAACCAGCAAGGAGAGTGGTAGGAGGCGAGATCTTAGAGTTGGAGGGGCGTCGAGGGGGACATATAACCCTGCTGATCGCAAGAAAGACCTTGGGTTTATTTTTCAATTCTTCGGTGTGTTAGAAACTGGAGGATTATAGAGCCAGTGTGAGGGGCTTGATCCAATTCGCATTTTTAAACTACGACCATGGCGGTGATGGGGAGAAGGGCTGTGAGGGGCAAGAACGGAAGCAGGGAGCCCCGCCCCTCGTGAAGCTCTTACAGTATTTCGTCTGACACGTAATGTGCCGGGCGAGATGCTGAGAAGTGGTTGGATTCGGGGGCTACTGTGAAGGCAACGGGGTGGGTATCGTTCCTAGAGGCAGAAAGGGAAACTCAGAGCCAGAGAGCAGGAAGGGGAGGGTGAATGAGCCTGTGTGCGGCGGCGTCCGGTGATGGGGGACGAGCCCGCTCTGGAAGCAGCCCCCCCGCCCCCCAGGCTGGGATCTCTGCATCAGATGCACCGGAACAACACAGAACGTCCAAGCCAAGGCCCGGCCCAGCCACCAGGGATCCATCTCTGGTCCCTCAGCCCTCTCCTGTCAAGACGGCAGGCCAGATGCATCACCTAACACTTGCTGTGTGTTTTTCAAATGACATTTTCCCAGTAGCAAAAACACAGCTTGCCACTTCAATGCAAGATGGTGGCACAAAGGAACAGCTCTGGGGGAGGCATTTCAGGTCCCTCCCATTCAGGGAGCCACACCGTATGTCCCACGGAGAAGTGGTGACGCTTCATCTCAGTAAACGTGCCTGAGCGCAGCCTTGCGGGGTGCTTGCTGGGTACCAAGCTGTACACTGCACAGTGCCGTGCGCTTAGCCTGGTGCTGGGGAGAGAGGTATAAAAGAAGGGGCCAGTGGACTGTTCACCGGTGCAGGGTGGGATACAGGAGACAGAGCACAGGATAAATCCAGGGGTGAGGAAAGAGTCTTCAACGTGTGCCCTGAACGGGACTTGGTGACGGTGTGTGGGGAGGGGACAATCCGTAGGACGGTGTGCACACAGAGACCTGAAGCTGTGAAAAGGCCCAGACCCTGAGAGGTCCCTGCAGGGAGTGGCCTGGGCGACAGGAGCAGCGGCAGAGACGAGTGCTATTTACTGAGCAGTGCGCCAGGCCCTGCACTAAGAGCTTCCGGGCACCCACTCATTGACTCGTCCCCGCGCTGTGAGGCAGGCGTTATCCCGGCCCCATCGTGCAGGATGAGGAAACTGAGGCTCAGAGGCCATCACACAATGAGTAAGAGATGAAACTTGGATTTTTTAAAAAATAAATGTCTTTTATTGAGATACACTTACAGAAAAGATCACAAATCCTAAGAGTACAGTCTGATAAAATATCAGAAAGAGAACACAGACAGTAACCACCATGCAGGTCAAGAAACAGAATCTTACCACCTGAAGCCCCTCTCGTGGCCCCCAATCCCTTCCCCTCCCCCCTTCCCAAAGCAAACACCATTCTGACTTCTAGCTCCACGGATTAGTTTTTGCAGTCGAGATGTGCACCTGGGTCCCTGAGCCAGATTTTCAGCGGACGCAGTATTGGGAGATGGGCTTCCCCGACCTGGTTGCATCTGCGTGGGATCGCCCAGACTGCTTTCCCGACCTCATCCCATGCTGTGCCGTTCCCCTGCAGTCTCCTTGGTGGCTTGTGGGAGACGAGTGATGGCTCTAAAGAGAGGCTCTGGAAGTGTGGGAGCCACCTGTGTCCAGTGCAAAAGAGCCCCTTCCCGCGCTCAGTGACCTCGATGCACGCCAGGCTGCAGGTCAACGAGGCTTCCCGTGTCCCCTCTTTCGGAGAATGTGATTTAATGACAAGGATGTCCTTTTGGAGAGAGCAAATCAATAGCCCTGGGCAGTACCCTTGACTAGATTTAGCCATATTCTCAAAGTTAAGGGTTTCAATCTGTGACATGTGAAGAAAACTCTACAGTCATTACAAAATAGAATAGATTTTGTTGACTCACGCCCCCCCATCCCCTTGCCCCGTCCCTGGTCTATGTTCTGATACAAAAACAAAAAATAAGCATAAATGTTGCTGAGACGTGATTAGCTTGGGCTCCTCCAAAGCCCTAAGTCACATAAGCCCCAGCCCATCAGCTGCTGCCCTCCCCCCGTGGTATTCTCGCCAGATCTTCACAGGGAAGCCCATGGTCCCGGCCTCTGCTGTCCACTCTCACAAGCCTTATTTTCCCTCCTTCCTCTCGCTCAGGACAAGATCAGCCGCTGACTTTCCCAAGTGTCCTCCATCGAGGTTCTGCTCTCCTCACCCGACGGTGCCGACTGTCCTCCCACACTGCCAGACACTGCATTGCCGGGTGGGGACAGTCACATGGGCTGTCCCTCTGGGCAGCAGTATCCCTCCCCTCAAAAGCTACTGTGAGTTTAGGGGACTTAGGCCAAGCCACGGGGCCAGCTAAGAGGATGCTTCCAAGGCGTCAAGGTTGGAAAAGCGCCTTTAAAATGCAGAGACGGATGATAAAGTCCCACAGGGTGTTAAAAGGGAACGTGAGGCCCAGGCGAGGTGACCGTCTGCTGGTCAGGGGAGCAGTGACTTCCAGGGACAAGCTCGGTGGGGAGCTGGGCACTCTGAAGGTGGGGGAGGGTGGGAGCACAGAACTCAATCTTTGAGATAACATGACAGAGAAGAAGTAGCAGGCTGTAAGGGACAGAGCTTCAGCTTTGCAGCCAGAAAAACCCGGGTTCAAATTCCAGCTTCTCCACATATGACGCGATTTACTTAACCCCTTCTAAACCTCGATTGCCTTTATGGAAAGAGAGGTAATGTAACCTATTTCACAGGGTTCAAATGAGGTTTAAAACAGAACAATACATTTCAGTGACAGGGATACAGTAGAAGCTAACTAGAGAAATGGTTGATGAATGAAATGAGTGGGAGACGTTGCCATTGCGCCCCCTGGTGGAGTTTTGAAGCCTAGCATATTGAAGAATGAAAAGCATTTAAGTCAGAAGAGGGTGTAATCATGGCCAGCACACACGCACGCGCGCGCGCGCACAGAGTCGACCTCTACCGGTAGTCTACAGCGGCAAACAGAGGTAACCAGGTATTAGGCCTTTCTCCCTGTGCTCACGCACACAAAAATGCAACCAAGAGAAAAAAATCTTCGGATCTGAGAGTGTGTCCAGAAGCCGTATCCAAGATCTCTACTATAAAATGTCTGTCAGCAGACTGCACAGTATTGTTGTTGACTGCATGACCCTTGCAGAAGCAAATAAATCTCTAACATAAAACGGCAGTCAGAAAACAGATTCAAACCCTCTCAGAGAAAACCTTTTCCTAAAATAGCCTTTCCTTTGGTGCCCATTCCTGCATCAGCAACCCCCAGCACACAAACACACACACACACACACACACACCGAAGCGTATACATGGAAATTTCACCTTAACTGAAGTTTTAAAAACACTGGTTGTGATCACATCAATAAACAGGTTGTTTCTGAAACAGAAACTGAAGAAGAGAGACCTAAGAATCTCACGGGGTGTTCTTTGGTGCAGCAGGAAGACAAGCATGGTGACATTTCCAGTCTGTCCCCACCTCCCTCCCACGGATCATGGATAGGCACTTTAAGTCTCTCATCAGCTGGAGAAGGAGTAGGCCTCCTTCCCTCAAGAGTGAGAAGCGATGGAAAGCCCTTCCCAGCCATTCAGTTCCTTTATCACATTGGTCCTAAAAAGTGACAGCAGCTTTCTCAGCTCTGAGGTCTGTCTGAACCAGCCTGGCATACACCGACCTGTTGTGGGTCCCTCCATTCTAATCAATTCCATAAATGCCCATGGTGGACCAACCTTCCTGGGCTATGAAGGAACTTCAGGGAAATTTATATTAACAATGATTTTAATGCCTCATAAATAGATGGCACTTAGGAATTTTCAAAGTGTTTTAACCTTCATGACTTCACTTAAATACGGCACAACCACAAGAGGTAGTAAGGACTTGGTATTATCATCCCTAAATAAAGAGATTAAAAATTGAAGAGTGGGTAATCCAGGGTCAGGCAACTAGTCGATTGCAAAGCTACGCCGAGGGTCTCCAGTAAGCACTGATAAGACATGCCCATGAAGTGGTTGTATGAGGAGGGTGGGACAGACTGAGCGGGCAGGTGACACAGGTCCTGTAGATTTCCTTCACAGAGACCAGAGTTCTACAGGGAAGATACCAACAGTTTCACCTTCTTGAGACCCCCTAGACCTAGGAATGGGAAACATACCTCTTCTTCCATTCTGCCTTTTATGAGAATTGTGCTTAAATGTGGGTGGCCGCTGGCCATTTATGAGGTCCCTGAGGGCAGGGAGGGCTTGGCACAGTCCCTGGCCCATGGTAGGTGTTCTCTAATGTTTTTGAAGTGACTGTCCTCCAGCAGTTCTGAAGGTTAAAGCATGACTCAACAGTGCTGTGGGTCACTCTCCCCCTCTAGTGGCCAGTTCTGAGAATAACCACCTCAGACGGAGCTGAGTTTCCCAAGCCAATCTGGAGGCACAGCTACCCATGGGCCAAACCCCGCCCCTCTGGTCAGACACAGATACCCACGAAACTCTTTAAAAACACATGTGCATCCCAGGACAGCACAGTATCTGACTCTAAAATAAAAGTCAAATAAGGAAGTCAGCCAACTGTTTATCAAACATCGATTATGTGGACAAGTACTCTGCAGGAACACTTGAAGATATAGGAAAAACACATTCCACAGTTCCTGACATTAAAAGTCTGCAATTTAATTTGAAGGGACAACACTCCACAGCCCTGTCATCCCAGTACGCTTCACATACCCAGAGCAATGGAAGTTTCAGAATGCCAAGGAACATCTGCCCCTGTGGACAAAACAGAATTTCCCTAGAGAAAAAAAAGTTTGAGGAAACCAATGAGACACTTTTACTTTTTTTCACTATCATAGCATAGCTAACCAGAAAATCCTTCTGCTACAAAATACCTAGAAATTCTAGGTAAATTTTTTTTTTAAGTCTTGCTTAATGCATAGCTGAGGAGTACATAAGAAAATGTAAAAATTAAATATGTGCCAAGAATAGAAATTTCAAACATGAATGTAAGACACTGTAGAAAATCAACAAGCAAATTTGGAATACAATGAAATAGGGTTTTTTAAGCTGAACATGTGGTCAACGAAATGAAAACCTCAATGGATAAGTTTTAAACAGCAAACTAAACACAGCTGAAGAGATAATAACTGAGTTGGAAATAGATCTAAGGAACTTAGCTAAAATGTATCTTGAGAGATAAAAAGATGAAAAATGAAATGAGAGAGTAAGAGACTCAGAGAAAAGAACAAAAAGTTCTACATACATGGAACCACAGATCTAGATCTAAAGGGAAAGAATAGAGCGAAAGGTGAGATGGCAACGTTAGAAAAAAACAGCTATGAATATTCTAGAATAAATGAAATACATAGATCTTGCCAATGAGGAAGCACAAGCCCTAAATAGGATAAGTAAAAATAAATCCACATCTCGACACATCATGGCAAATTGCAAAACATCAAAGACAGAGAGGTCTTATAAAAAAAAAAAAAAAGACAGAAGGCAGTACAAATATCTGTCCAAAATGTGAGAGAAACAGCTAACTTGTCATTCAAGAGTGAGGGTAAAATAAAGATTTTCCAACAAAGAACATTCCCGTCAAAGAATCACTTCGAAATATGCTTTAGGAGGAAAAGTGAATCCAGAACCAAGACTGACAATGCAAAACAAGACAGTGAGCAAAGTCATCAGCAAAAATCTGGGTTAGTCTAAATGAGCACTGACGGCATAGAACAATAATGGTAACTATGTAAGGAACGCAACAGCAAGGGGGAATTAATATACGTAGAATCACTGACATGCAGGATGGACAGGGTGATCAGAGTTTAAGCTTTTTAAAGCTCTCATATTTGTTTGGGAGAAGGGTAGAGAAATAGATAAATTCAGATTTTATCAAGTATGCGTATTAATTTTAAAAGATAACCACTGAAGAAAAATATAATGCGTAAGTTTCAAACCTGTAAAGAGGATAAAATGAATACAGAAATCTCAAGAACTTCTGGTTAAACATAGTAGATTGAACTAGTGTTTTATTAATATCTCTGCTCTCTCCTGAAGCCCCTCTAAAAATAGTGAGTTTAGCAAGGCTGCAGGATAAAAGACCAATATACAAAAATCAACTGTATTTCTATATGCCAGCAATGAAATGGCAAATTGGAATTTTAAAAAATACTATTTACAATAGCATCATAAAATATAAAACAAAAGATGTACAAGACCTAAACACTCAAAACAAAAAAACATTGCTGAGAGAAATTCTAAAAGAACAAAATAAATGAACAAATATACCCTATTTATAGGTCAAAAGATTCAACAGTGTTAAAATATCAGTTCTCCCCAAATTGATCTACAGATTAAACACCATTCCAATTACAGTCCCAGCACTTTCTTGTAGAAACTGACAAACTGATTCTTTAAAGTTCACATAGAAATGCAAAGGACTGTGCTCGCTTCAGCAGCACATACACTAAAATTAGAACGATAACAGAGAAGATTAGCATGGCCCCTAAATTATTAAAAAAAAAAAAAAGAAAAGAAATGCAAAGGACTTAGAACAGCCAAAACAATTATGAAAAAAAATAAATTGGAGGGCTAACACTACTTGATCTCAAGACATTATAAAGCTACAGTAATCAAGACAGTATCGTACTGACATCAAGATAGACAAATCAATGGAACAGAGAGCCTAAAATCAGACCTACATATGTGGCCAAATGATTTTTTCACAAAGGTGCAAAGGCAATTAAATGGAGAAAGGATAGTCTTTTCAACAATGGTGCTAGAACACACAGATATCACATGCAAAATAATGAACTTCCATCTGTAGCTCACACCATTAAAAAAAAATTAACTCAAAATAGATCAGAGACCTAAATTTAAAACCTAAAATTATAAAACTTCTAGACGACAAATAAGAGAAGATTTTTGTGACATTGGGTTATGCAAAGATTTCTTAGATATGACACCAAAAATACATTGATAAAAGAAAAAATTGATAAATCAGACTTCGTCAAAATTTTCAACGTTAGCTCTTTGAAAGACACCGTCAGGAAAATGAAAACAAGCCAGAAAATAAAATACTTACACAGCATAAGTCTGAAGAAGACATGTATCCAGAATACATAAAGAACTCTCAAACTCAATAAGAAAAAAACTTCCCCCTCCCAAAAAAGTGAGCAAAAATTTGATACGCACAACATGGATGAATCTCAAAATCATGCTGAGTGAAAAAAAGCCAGAGAAAAAGAAAAGGAATATATACTGTATGATTCCACTTACATAACATTCTAGAAAACACAAAGTAATTTACAGTGAGAGGGCAGATCAGTGGTTACCTGGAGTAGGAGGGAGAATTACAAAGGCGGATAAGGAAACTTTCGGAGGTGATGAATAGGTCACTATCGTGATTGCGGCAATGGTTTCACAGGTATATACATGTGTCAAAATTTATCAAGTCATACACTGTAAGTATGTGTAGTTTATTGTACATCCTAGGAATACTGGCTATACTTGTTTGTCAGCAACAGAAATGAATTGCCTTCATAACCCATTGTTGCTGCAGATTTTCAAAATATCCTTTAGGCTGATCTCTACCACACAACTATGGCAGTGATCAGACTTGTCACTGGATCTTGTTATTTGATGTGTTAATAAAGCAACACTTATTACTATCTCACAGATTTATTTTTATAGTTTCAATGTAATTTATTTCCTTTGATGTTTTTGGGGTGTTATTTCATGTATGTAAAAACATTCCGAGGAGACGGGGTCCCTCTGCAGATGGCTAAGAGTCCCTGGCACCAAAAAAAAAAAAAAAACATTAAAAATGCTAAATACGAAAGATGGGGCATTTTCATCAGGCAGAGTACCAGCACATCCCGAGAGATGGGGGACCCTGGCCTGCAGGGGCTCCAGGTATGATGAGGGCTGTCCCACTGAAGACGCCAGTGCCCTTCAGCTTGTCTGACCTCCAGGCACAGCCTTCGGCTGCAGAACCAAGGACACTACATCTGATCCCTGCATTTTGATGCCAAGGCGTTTTGACTATCATTATTTTGAGGTCCTAAAACATACACCATTAAATTTTTTAAGATCTACTTTAAATACTAAATAATGCGTTCAATATCCTTCCTTATTTCATCCCCAAACTCAACTTGCATCTCAAGACTGTCACCCCAGGGTGGGCATCAGGATTGGCAGAGGCCCAGAAATGGGTGGGCCTCAGGCCAAGGAGGCTCAGAGCTACAGGAGAGGGCTAAACCCAGAAACCCACAGAGTATGTCTCTGCGTCAGCATATCCTGCTTTGTTTTGCTAAGACCCCTCTGCAACAGCTGAGGTTAGCTGGGGGCAGCGTGCTAGCAGTGGCTGCTGAGAAATCTAGTTGAGAGATTCTGCCCTAAACCAGCCAGCCGCTCCCAGATCCCCTAGCCTCCCAGAGCCGCCACTCACTGGGCGGCTCATGCCCAGGTACAGTCCTGCTCTGCCCACCTGGCTGCATTCAACACTCCAGGCAAAGCAGGGGCTTAGCCTGAGGTTACACACGGAGACTCTGAAGCCAAACAGCCTGCCCAAAACCATACAGCTCCTAACTGAGGGGGCCAGGTTTTTTACCTAGGTCTGTTTAACCACAGAGCTATTTCCCCAAATGAGCTGCCTCCCAACTTAGCCAAGGCCAACCAACACGGAAACTCTTGAGCAGAAGGTGGAATCCCTTTTATGTAACTCAGCTAACACCAAGTAACCAAATACAATGTTCAAAAATGCGTTCGATCCTCTCTACGAAGCCCTAATCCAATCCACTGCGCACCTAGAGCCCAGCAGTAGGCTCTTTGCCCAGTCGCTCTGCCCCTGGGCCCATTTTCTCATTGGTGAAATGAGAAGCCTGGACTCACATAGTTTCCAAGAGAGCCCTGGGAATTCTCAAGGGGGAGGCTTGAGACCCTCCTTCCTACTTCAGCCATGCAGCTTTACTTTTCTCTGATTTCTACACTGAGACTCCAGGAAAGATTTCCTGAAGGGCTCTACAATTAAAACACATTTGGAGTCAGCCAGTGAACTAGTTGACTTCTAAAAGCCTGTCCAGCTCTGGAAGACATCCTAGGGAACTGTTCCTGGAAACCACAGCCCAGAGCATCCTGGGGCCTGACAATCATACGGGGCAGTGCTGGCCTTGACTGGGCTTCAGGGCAGCCTCAGAGCCCTCTTCCCAGTCCCCCTGCAGGCAGGGCAGGGTCTTAAGCAACACAGAGGACATTTCTGGGAGAAATGGGATCACCAGTCCAACAAACACCACAGATTTTAATGGTCTACATGGTTAAATACACAAGGCTCCTGGTTTCCAACCCTGCCATTGCATCTGAGTCACCTGTACAGGTTGTTACAAACCCTGGACCACCAGAATCAGAATTCACAGGAATGGATACCAGCAACGTTTTTAAGAAAACCTCACAGATTACAATGACCAGCTGCGGAAGCACTACAATACCTTGTAGCAACAGAGAAACTAAGAGGGTCAGCTTCTATCTGTTCTAGGAAGGCTTTAATAAACATTTGCCAGAAAAACAAAGAGAAATCACATCAGTAGCTAGCCTTTTAGGGGCACTCTGACAATTCTTAGAAACCATGGTAGCCAAGTAAATGGCGTCACTCCAGCAACCCAAGGCAAGTCTCCTGTTGCAACCTGAATCCCACCACTAGATGGCAGACACGCGTCAGCCCTGACCGTACAGCTGCTTCCTAGCAGTTGCTTTGGGTGAAATCTGTTTCCTTGTCAGGAAAACCGGAGCGTGACCACATTCCTCACATACTTTGCAGGACTCTTTCAGGGACAGAATGAAGTGAAGTGAAAGTATAAGGAAGACTGGAAAAGTGGAATGTGAATAATGCAAGTTGGAAATTGCGAGAACAGAAGAGAAAGTACATGGCACCGATAAAGGTGAGAACATCCACAACTGTAGTTATCCTGTGGGAGAGAATCTCGGGCTTTTCAGCATAAAATCCGGCCATGGCACATGAGCTATTTAGGCAGAGGCCTCACTGGCTTTCCCAGGACCGGGGCAGTCGGAACTCAACACCGCCTTGAACCTCACGCCGTTTTCATTCTGGGCAACAGGTCATGGGCACCACAGTCTGGTCCAAACAGATCCTCACTATAGAAAGGCAATGGCAGCCGGGCGCGGTGGCTCACGCCTGTAATCCTAGCTCTCTGGGAGGCCGAGGCGGGTTGATTGTTTGAGCTCAGGAGTTTGAGACCAGCCTGAGCAAGAGCAAGACCCCGTCTCTACTAAAAATAGAAAGAAATTAATTGGACAACTAAAAATATATAGAAAAAATTAGCCGGGCATGGTGGCGCATGCCTGTAGTCCCAGCTACTCGGGAGGCTGAGGCAGGAGGATTGCTTGAGTCCAGGAGTTTGAGGTTGCTGTGAACTAGGATGACGCCACGGCACTCTAGCCCAGGCAACACAGTGAGACTCTGTCTCAAAAAAAAAAAAAAAGGCAGTGGCAAGCATTGATTCGTCTGTAAGAAAAATGTGTCCGTATACGGCACAATTTCATGTTCTCCTGCCCCTGGCCTTCATTCATTTAATTGAAAATACATGTCTTGAGTTTAGTCCTAACTCAAACTGATGCACTTGGCCCTTTTCTTAAGTTCATAGTTACTGAAAAAAACATGCAGAGTCCAAAATCTAGCAAGTGGCTTTACTTCATTCTGGGTTTAGAAAATGATCTGATTAAAACCTCCTTTAAAATAGAAATCTAGACATCCCCCGGCACCAGCTGACAGAAATCCATGTCTCTGGTTCCATCCTCTTGAAGCACAGGAGATCCTTTCTCACATCCCAGGTCTCCTTCTCCACCCCTCTTATTTGAAACCTTTCAGCAGGTCCTAACAGGTTTATTTAATCTGCACTGATTAGTCATTCAATTAAAGCAGCATTAGTCAAACAGGCGTCTCCTCCTAAGTGTGGGGCAGGAGGTTGGCTCGCAACACAGCGGCAAGAACTGAGCTGTGAGGATTTAGCGCAGTCCTGAGCAGGGCTTCGAAGTCCAGAGGTGGTCTGCGTGGGGTGCGGGAGATGTGCGAGCAGGGCACAAAGAGGGAAAGTGGACCAGCTAGGCACACCCGCTTGCACAACCACTACCTGTGTGACATCAGGCAAGTCACTCACACTGTGACTCAGTCTCCCCAACTGCCAGAAGATGAGAGTAATGCTTGACAACACCAACTCTCGCAGAGGTACCTAAGGATTACTTAAAAACACAGCAGCCTTCCAAGAGTGCCTTCTGTTTATAAGATCTGCCAAATTCGCAGATGGGGTTGCCCAGTGTCTGTCAAAGTGGAACAAGTAGCTGGAAGGAGCAGAAGTTCTCCTTATTATCAAGGGCCACCCGGTGCCCAGCAGGCAGTGGGTGAGGAGGAAAGGGAAGCTGAGAAGCTGGTAGGGGCTGGGGTGCTACAAAGAGAGCACAAAACACAATCATTATTTAATCACTGGTGGCAGGTGACCTAGGTCTTTGAAAAACAGGGATGGACATACATATGCGTTCATTCATTCCAAAGTACACACAGCCCTTGTGCATTCAAACTGAAACTGTTTGCATGGTTTTGATGTGATCTTTGCTCCATCCACCACCCACCCCCATTAAAAGTTCACTTGAGAAGGTTTTGTTAGAGGAAGGGCTGGGAGACTGGCCCGGGAAGGCAGTAGGGGTGGAGACTGGATGACATCAGGGGACACGGAACCAGAACGTCCGAGAACCACAGCCTCCCAGGCACACTGGCCTGGGCTTCCCGCATGACAGGAACCGCAAGTCCAGTGGTCTTACCGGCATCCGAGCCCAGCGGAGGTCTGGGATCCGCCCTGCCCGCTGCCCAGGACCGTGCACACCGCATACCCATGGCACTGCCCTCCCCTGTGCCCACCCCAGCCGCTCCGCTCAGGCATGGAGTATCCTCGATCGCCCGGGGCCAAACACCACACAGAAGGTGAGAGTTGGATCTTTTCTGTTCGGTCTTTATTTACAGCAAAATACATGATATGTGGTCATTTTGTAACTACTAACAATAAAGGTGGGGCGGTAAAAAGAAAAGGGGGGACAGCAAGCATCTGAACGGGAGAAAAGAAAAAGCCTAAGTCTTCACGGAGCTGCTCGCCCTGCTCCTGGGCAGCCCTGGGTAGGCACTCCCTGCCTGAGAGCCACAGAACAGCTGATGTGGAACGCCAGTCCCCTGGCACAGGGAGGGCGGAAGGACAGAGACACAAGATTAACGGGGACTATGAGCTCCAGATCCACCCCAGGTGTGCCTTTCCCAGACTGCTCTTTTCCTTGTTTTATCTGACACCGAGAATGTTCCCCCACTCTGCCCTGAGAAAGGGCAAGGGTGGTAGAGAGGTCGTTTGGTCCTTTCCAGAAACACAGTCCTGTACCCCAAAACCTACCCCGGTTTCTCCCAAACTAGCCCGGTTCCTTGGTGCTGGAATCTTTAACAGGCACACAGAGACTCCGGGGCAGAGAAAAACAGTTCCCTGCAAGAGGCTACTTCCCTCCCACGGCCTTGGGTGCAGCGCAGGTTGAGGTCGCTGATCAAGGAACCTGCACAAGGCCAGCAAGGGAGGTGATGCACAACCCAACCGGGCTCAATTCCTGCCGCTCCCTCCTGCTCTGAGGTGCATGCAAGCCTCCAGCGTGACCAGGCCGCAAGCATCCAATTCAAAGCCCAGGTGAGGCGGGTAGCCAAACCCCAAGATCGCCGAGAGGCCAAGAGCAGAAGGCGGGTGATTAGGTCAGTTCCCAGTAAAGGTAAGCTGGGGGCACTCTTCCCCTCTCGCCTCCCCTGGCCTGTTCTACAGCAATCCGTGGTTTAACCCACTGCCTTTCCAAGGGTCTGCCCGCTCCACTCCAAATCAAAGGATAACTAAGGTCACAACACGTGCGTCCTTCTTAGACTCCCACGTCTCTGCTCACAGTGGCCTCTGGCTGCCTGAAGTAAGAAACGTGAGCCAGCAGAAGTTCCACCAGCCTGGAGCAGCGTGAGGCCGGGCCTTCCCATGACATGACGCTCGATGTTCTGCTTCCTAAACACCTGGTCCACACACAACACCTGAGCAGGGGGGAGAAGCAAGCACCGCTGGGCGGCTCCGATGCCAAGGAACTCCCATCACACACGGCCATTCTGCTCATCTGTGCCTCCTCTCTGAACAACAAAGAGTGCCTAGATGACAAATGTCACAGTTCTGGTCTAATTCTACCCCTGACTCTCCATGGAATCAGAGATCCACAACCTTTTAAAGAACTAAGACCACGATCTGTCCTATAGAAAGCTCACATGCAGATACACCACTGGCTGGACACAGGGATGCCACGGAGGGGCAGAGCCTCCCGTCCCTTCCTTGCCCCAAACGCGGTGTGTCGCAGAACCCGCAAGCACTGCTCAGTGCCCCTGGACAAGCCACCAAGAATCGGTGATCATTTGAGTGGGAGCATGTGACAAAAACCATCAGAGCTGTTTCCAAGTTAGGAGTGGGCTACGCAGAGACACTGGGGGCTTGGTCCCAACACCACAGGTAGATGAGGAAGCGGCTAGGTAAAGGCTCAGAGATGAGAGAGTCCATCTTCCAAGGCAGTGGGACAGACAACCAAGGCACTAAATGGTTTGGCACCTGGGAGCTTCAAGTAGAGTTGAGCGTGCTACCCACGGAAAGGCCGAGGCTCTCCCAGACTGGGACGGGCTTCACCTGAGCACAGACAGGCCCCATCGAGGCTGGGCCCTTGTGTCCTCAGGGTGCTAACCTAGGCCTGCCACCCACCCTTCATCTCAGAACTGACCAGGCCATGACCACAAAGGTGATAAAGAGCGATCCAGAAACATGCACTCCAGAACATGCCCGCCCGGATTGAGTACCAGCTTCCAAAGTAGGCACCGTGGGGCCTCCCTCGCTCCCAGGAGGTGGCTGCTATCGTCGGAGGCTCCCTCGGCGCCTCCCGCCAGACTCCTGAGTGCTCAGGGTGGCAAAGCTCTGCTGCGGGCTAGGATGGACTTTTTCCAAATAGCAACACAGATTTAGAGACAAGTTGAGCCCAGAAAAGGGGAATCAGACTGGATGGTGCTGAACACAAGGGGAAATTTTGGTGTAACTAGATAGTAACGGAGACAGATTTACCTGAACGGCTCACACAGGCTCTGAGAGTAACGGAAGGAGAAGGTTCTCCAAAATGTTTCCGGCAACAGCAGCCGCAGAGAAACAGCTAAGGGTGCGGCCTGCCACGCATTAGGATGCTAAACACTGAAACAAAGTTCCTGGCTCTTCTGCAGCTAGAAACTGAGGCTTAGGACTCTATCATCACGCCTCCTCCATGCGGCTTGGTCCGCCCACTCTCTCCACCCCTCCACCCAGACTGTCAGCAATCTGTGCTTCCTGCCGAGAAGTTTCCACCAAGAGGAAGCTGTCGGCAAAGCTAGTAAGCTCCACTGCAAATGTTTTCAACCCAAGACTTCAACGTAGGTACCCATGACTTAAACACTCTCCTTTTAAATACTTTCTCAGACACGACAGCAGGCATAGTTCCGCTCCCTCCTTCCCTGTGTCTACCAGGACGTGATCCCACAAAATCCCTGCCAGGGCAGGAAAGAGCGGCAGCTCTGGCGCCACAGAGAGGCTGAGGAGACACAGAATGACGAAGGCGTACTGCGCTCTCCGAGCAGCCAGAGGTGGGGCAGGGCAAGAGGAAAATGCAGAAGACTTGTTCTCCTCAGTGGGCCTTTTCCCTGAGTTTGAATTTTGAGTTAGGTCTTACCTAATTTCAACTCAAAAAAAGATAAGAGTATCTCTCATCGACACATATCGTTAAGCTCCGGCTCCAAGAAGGTGGCATCTGATGCCAATCGAGGGTTTCAAACCCCATTCCCACGGAGCTCCACGGGCACTCAAGAGCAGTGGGGCGTGAGCCACCCTCCTCCACCCCCCACGTGCGCAGACGTCTGAGCCCTCCCCACCTGGAACGCAACAGGCCAACTCCAGTGCCAAAGCACTCAAGTCCAGGCCCTCTTGCAAAATACTTACGGCAAACGGCTTTACAGTATTTGTACATTTACACAAAAATAGATCCTTTTTATATATATAGATATATATATGTATTTATAACTGGTTACACGTTGGATTCATAATTAGGCATCACCAGTAGTAGTTGGCACAGTTTCGTCATTTAAGCTCAGGGTCAAGTTCTGTTTCATTTTGCTGTTCCAAAATACAAAACAGAAAAAAAAAAAATCAAAGAGTTGAGCGTGGTGGCTCACACCTGTAATCCTAGCACTCTGGGAGGCCCGAGGTGGGAGGATCGCTTGAGCCCAGGAGTTTGAGGTTGCAGTGAGCTATGATGAAACCACTACTCTCTAAGCTGGGCAACAGAGCGAGATCCTGTCTCAAAAGAAAAAACAAAAACAAAACAAACCAAAAAAGAGGCCATTCTCTCTTCTGAGGATACCAAGAAAAAAAGAAAGAAAAAAAAAAAAAAATCAAAGGCATTTCATCTTCATGGTGTGTTCTTAGATACAGCCATGTCGTAGGAAACCGTATGTACAGATGAATGCTGCCTCCTGACCTCTCCTGTCTCTCGGAGACGGGCTGGGGTCTGCAGGACATGGGGTCAGTGAGGCCGGCTGCTGGACTCCGATGCCTGCCTCTTGCGTGAAGGGGTGTAGCCGTTGAGATAGCCGTTGGTCTGCCGTTTGGAGAGCCCTCCATTTAGGATGTCCTGGATGTGCTGCACGATGAGGTTGATGGCCACTGTGGGGCAGAGACCGACAGCGTTAGGGGCGAGGGCACACACTGCAAGGCCGCGAGCACGGGTGTCTGTCGGGGTGAGAGGGCGCACAGGAACCACAGGTGAAAGCCTTCCCGGGGAAGTGGCTCTGCCAGGCAACCTCCAGGTGCCTCCAACTGGGCTGACAGAACCCGCCTGTGAGGCAGGTCCTAAGGAGTGAGACAGACAATGCCTCGCACAGAGCAAGCCCTCAGCAAATGGGCTTCTCATCAGATGAGCAGAGGCACCCCCGGAGGAAGCCATCAACCAGAACTCTGCAGACCTGGTGACTAGCCCCGGTTCCAACACCCCGAGTTAGCTAGGAGACTCTTCTACCAGGGAACCTACCAGCTTTCCATCCCCAAGATAGAGCAACCCCATGGAAGGTCTTCTCCTCTCGCCAAAAATAAGGTAGCGCTATCTTTTATAAACATTAGAAATAAATTATAGACATCGACCAAGTGATCAATGTTATCACACCAAAAATGGAATAAACATCAAGTGCTTTCTGATATGACAAAGAATAGCAGCACATGACAACTCCCCTATGGTATTCCTCCAAACTGCAGGAACTGAATCTAATCAAGAGGAAACAAAGGATGAATCTAAATTGAGGGCCATCCTACCAAACAGTGGGGCTGTACTCTTCAAAAAAGTCAGTGTCGTGGCAAACAGAGGCAGGCTGAGGAACACCTTTAGGTTAAAGATTCTATCAATAGTAAGTTTCCTAGATTTGATGACTGTACTGTGGTGAAGAATGGTAATGTCCTTGTTCTTAAAAATATACAGTGAAATATTCATTGCTGTGACCAATTCCCAAACAGCTCAGCAAAAAAATAAGCTTTTAAAGGGAGGGAAACTGACATAAATTATAAAGAGAATTAGAAGACAAGGTCTTGTCTTAGAGGTCAACTCTGCCACACTATGCCTAGTCCAGAGATATTCATACTTCCCAGACAAGCAAAGAAATAAATATAACGATGGTGGCAAACAGCTCCCTTTAGGAAGGACTACCAAGATGGCAGGGTGTCCTAAATCAGATCGAGGAGGAAATTTACTTTTGCTAGAAGGTAACTTCAGGTGCAAGGTATCTAAGCATCATCACTGGGGAGGTAGTGTTCCTCTCTCCTCGATGAAGTCGTCTACAGCCCTCTACTTCTGCCCGACAAGCACAAGTTCACATCTGTCCACATACAGGTACGCACATACGCCCAAGGGTCTGTCCCCAAGGCCAGATGTGCAGGTGGAAATGCCTTTCTGGCTCACAATCACAGACTAGCAGTGCAGCCAGGTCTACAGAGCCCATCTGGTCACCACATCCTGTCCCACGTCATGACTGACAAAGGGCAGAAGTTCTACACCACAGGATGACACCTCGCCAGGACTCACCTAGATTATCTGCCCCTCTGGGGATTATCACATCCGCGTATTTCTTTGTCTGTAGAGAAAGACATTTACAATGCATTAACAGAGGAGTTCAGAGACAAACTGGCCCAGGCCCCTCTCCAAGGGAATGTGGGGAAGGGGGCGGCCTAGCACGAAACTTGGAATATAATGTTGTTTATAACTTCGTAGTGAATGCTCTTCTGGAAACCTGGGGAAACTAAGGAAGTGCCTTGTTTAGGCGAAATGTGAATGAGAGAAGGGAAGCAGGGAAGGAGGAGTGAAGACTTTACGTATCAAGGAGGGAAAGTGGTCCAGGCTGAGTGGTTAATTCAAAACCAGTTTAGAATTCAACCATTAATTATCTACCATGGCTTTTCATCTACATAATAATTTAACTTTTTCTTGAGTTTTATTACATTGTTTCAGCTTATGACCTACACAGAGAACATGATCTTTGAAACCAAACACTTAATTGCCTCTACAGCATTAGGAAAAATATGAATTAGAAAAACCCAAACTTAAATGGGGACTGGTTCATCTTGGACTTTCACACAGTCTGAAAGGTGTTTATTCACTCCTAGCACAGGGCTAAAATTATGACAAGTAATCTTCACTGATGACCAGTTTCACTGGCTCTGTTATTATACTATTAAAAAATAAATAAATAAAGCCAGAGACACATTCTTTTACCCCTTTTTTCATTTCAAATTTACTCAGCCAGGCACAGTGGCTCACACCTGTAATCCTAGCACTTTGGGAGGCCAAGAGTTCCAGACCAGCCTGGGCAACATAGCGAGACCCTGTTTCTACAAAAAATTAGCCCGGCCTGGTGGTGCAAGCCTGTAGTCCCAGCTACTCAGGAGGCAACAGAGCAAGATCTTGTCTCTCAAAAAAAGAAAGAAAGAAAGAAAAAAGAAAAGAAAGAAAAACTTTCCTGAGATTTTTGTGGACCATTCTACAATTAACTACATCCTGCCATACAACCTAAGTTTGGCGTAAGATCGCAAAAACAACGCTTTGAGTGTGTGGGCACCCTTCCTCTGTGCAGCTTCCATGCTAGAACTGTTGAAAGAAATGTTAACAGTGTCAGGCCCAAACCCAACTGGAACTCAGCAGGTCCAAGTTCCTGGCTTTTCAGGGGAATGAGCTGGTCTTCCCTGAGTAGGGTAGCTATGCAGTGGGGACAAGCAGAAACAGTCCAGAAAACACTTGTCCAGAATTCTGAGCTCCGTTACAACTAAGTTAAACAGCAGGAAAGTGGAAGTTTACTCTAACTAATAGCCAATAATAAATGTACTTTGTATTCTTATTATTAAGTTAAAAAGAGCAGGAGAGGTCTTCAGATAGATAATGGGGTGAAAAGGATTTTCTGGGCCTCTTCCCAGTAACCTAATCTCGTAACCCCGTCGTTTTCCAGGGCGATGAATCAGGCACCAAGGTTACTCAGCTGACTCAGAAAGCCCATCTGTCCTGATCTGAAACTGAGTCTGGTTTGATACAAAACCTACAAACAGACTTAAAGAAACAAAGACAGTTTGGGATCACATTTTTCCAGGAGAGGAAAAAGAAAGAAGTTAATTAATTGGAATAGATGGAGCAAGTCCCATACCCGGGCCTTACTCTAAACCTATTCTCAAAGCCTTCAGATTGCAGCCTTCCCAAAAGATCTCACCCAAGACAGGTGAGACCCCCATCTCCCTCCCTCTCTCTCTAATTATAAATAATTAAGGTGTCAGATCATGGTTTGACCAAGCTGGAGAAGACACATAACTGAGGTGTAGGATTCTCCTGAGTTAAATACTTCTCCTTCCAAAACTAGGTTCTCTCTCACATCTTCCTCCATTGGAACCCCACCAAACCACGCCTCATCTCTGGTGCCCTTCCCTGTCTTTCCCCAGGAAATAGAGGGCATTTCCTGGGCTGGGGGCTGATTTGCTGAAAAGCTGATAATTTGCCCTCTTTCCTCCTTCCTTCTCTGAAAGCCACCTCCCTAGGGAATTCCCAGCTGCCATGGGGAAGGATGGTGAGTCTGTGTCGCAGCAGAGGTAAGGAAGCTTATTCCAGTATGGCACATTTCTCAATTGGGCCTTACACAGGGGCCAAAGACATGCTCAAAGCAGGGCTCACCTGCAGCGGTGGGAGAGGTTCAGAAGGGCACAGCTTGGGGCAGAGCCCTCAGTGCACCAACACTCCAGCCATCTCGGACCTTGGAGAGACCCAAACGGCTGAGCGCGATCCTCAGACATGAAACACCCTCAGTAAAGGGACTCATGCCATGACCCCACCAAGCGGGGAGTGTAGAATTTGCTGGGAATTAAAGAGCCAGCCTAAGGACTGGCAGGACCTGGCAGGGCTACCCCAAGAAAGGACAGCAGGATAGAGCTCCCAGAGAACTTCGTGGCAGGATAAAGGACCAAACGCTGCCCTCTCTTGGGACTTCAGGACAGAGGGTCACTCAGAGAGAAGAGTGAGAGTCAAGCTCCCTATGACTCCATCAACTTACAAACCTTCGTATGTATCATTAAACTGTAAGTTCTACATCCAACAAAACAAACCAAGAACACAACTCACTGGCAAGCAGAACTCCTCAAAGGCGGGCTTGACGAACGTAATGTACTGAGATAAAATCTGCTCGAGGTCCCTTCCTCTTTCACTGATGTCCCTCAATACTGTAAGAGAAGGAAAAACAAGAATCAAGGAAACGGTCCAAGATTCTGCAACTATCCACCCTCTGCAAGGCCGGCCAGGCTCCCACCGGCTCCACAAAGATCCCGGACGATCCACAGGTGGGATTCCTGGGAGACTGGACGGAGAGCAGATCAGCAGCAGCTTCGGGAAGAAGTTACGTGTTTATAGCTTACGAGGGTCAAATTCTGCTGTGACAAAATGGTCTCTGAAACAAAAGGCCACCCAGCCAGGGCCCACGGCCTTCCTGTTTCACACAGTATTTGACCCAATCATAATTTCGGAGAGAACCAAGAAAGGGCAGGACCACCTGGAGAGCCCACTACGACGGGAGGCGGCCTGGGCTTCGGCTGCCCCCTTGCACCCACTTGTCTGTGCTCAGAAGCCAGTCCAGGGACCCAGCACTCAGGCACCCCCTGCTCCCAGCTCCCCCGACACTACCCACGAGGGGCAGGGGCCGCAGAGGACCCAGCTGCGGCTGCCGGTCCCACGTACATCAAGCTCTGAGGTTTGCAAACTGAAAATCACTTAGAGAGGCTGAGAAAGGAATGGTGGGCCGGGGCGGTGACAAAGCCCAGGTTGACACAAACCCACCATCTTCTCCCTGCTATCTGCTTTTTCCTGGTCAGGGACTTTCACCAGATGATTTTTTTAATTTCTTTTTTCTCTAATAGAGTCTTTCGTCAAAAAATAGAAAGGAGATTGATCATCCCAATTCTGCCAGGTACACTAACCTCCTTAAGCCTTGGTTTCCCCTTTTAAGTACTGAGTTTGCAAGGAGATTCTATCGAAACAGCCCCTCCTACAGATGTCATTTTAAATCTTACCGTCTGAGCTGCCAAAATTTTCACCCCCACCCCAAAAGGTTATCATCTCCATCGACAAGGACTGCAAAGACCCTTCGGCGCCTTCTCAACCATTTCTCAGTTAACAGACTCAAGCGTGGGGTGAAACACACTGTAAACAAACATGGGGAAGATTTGTGAATAACTTCTAGAAAGCCAGGCCTGTAAATCACTCTGTGTTTATACACACCTACACGTGCATGTGTTTACATACACACACGCATACAGGGGCAGGGACAGGGAAGGAGGGAGGGTGTCTCTGTTATGATCCAGACTGACATGAAATGCACAACATCAGGACACTACCAAACTGTCAGGAAGAGCACATTCCAGAAAGCCAGGTACTAATGCTACCAATCATCTGACTTTTATACCAGCTCGTAGATTTACCAAGTGGTTTTTCCACAGGAGCCCTGGTAATATTAATAAAATGGTTAGTTGGTCCCTAATGTGTCAGGGCTTGCCCACCCAGCCTGGCAGCGGCGGCTTCTCCAGCTAGGAAACGGTTTTGCTGGCATTCGCACACGGGGCCCTGCTCCTGCGGCTGCCCGGGTAGATCTGCTGCGGAGACTCGGCCAAGGAGCAGCCCAGGGACCCGCCACATGGCTCGTCCTCAGAAGTCCTGGGAGCTCTGGCACACGGAGTTAACGAGCTCGACACGGCCAAAACGCACGGCAAGTGCGGCCTCCAATTCTTCACACGTCTTCAGATAAAGCCCAAAGGAAAAAGGAAACCAGATCAAAAGGGTATCAGAGCTGGGGAAAAACAAATACACACACACACACACCCGCGAACTTGAGTAGCTTTTAATTAAAGCCCTACAGTTAAGGAAAATACCGATGCCAGGTTTGTTTTATAACACGTTTTTCACACAACTGCTGACAGCTTTAGCACCGTGGGAAGCTTTGTCATTCTCCCAGCGCACGGGCACACACGCGTACACACACTGTCACCCAGCCTCCCCCTGCCCTCAGCCGGGGCCCCCTTGTATCTGCAGACCTAGTGACTTCATCTTTTGTCGCTTTGGATCTCAGTTTCCTTAACTGTGAAATAGGCACAATAACGGCATCCTCCCCCTAAATGTTATTTAGGAACACGGGGAGAGTGTGGAAACCTCGAAACAGTGGCTGGCACCTGGTACACATGCAGGAACGCGTGTTTCTACGATGCCGGCGATGCCAACAGAACCTAAGGAAGCTTCCAGAGCGTGGTGGCTCCCTGACAGGTGGCCCAACGCAGCGGGAGGGCAGGAACCGTGCACTCGGGGGCAGCCATGGGAGGGACTGTTGCAGGGCAGCTGGAAAGGCAGGGGCGCCAGGCAGGAGGGGTTGGCGGGACACAAACACCAGGAAAGACATCGGGAAGAGGGAGAAACGGGGAAGGTGGGGAGGAGTCACGCTACAGCTCCCACTCCGGAAGAGGAAACAGGAAGCGGCCAGAATGCTGCCCAGGCCCTGGGAACACACAAAATCAAAAGGCACTGCCCACCTCTGCTCCCCAAGAGCCTTTGACAGAGCTATCGCCCTCAGCAATCTGGGACCCCTCCTTGAGCCAAGGGCAACAGAGGGCCAGCCAGGTCACTGCACCGAAAGGCCCTGCTCCTCAGGCAGTCGGGAAACAGGGTCGGGCAGGCCAAGGACTGAGTCAGAACAAGGTCTTAGCACAAACTGGAAACTCCAAGGACTCAAAACCAGCGCCCACATCATCACCCTGACTCCAGCACACTTGCTGGGCCAAGACAGGCCCTTTCAGAGGATGGGCTAAAGGGCGGGAAGCCACAGGTCTACCCACATTCCCAGCTGGGCTCTCCACTTGACCCTTTCCAAATCCAAGTAACTCGTTCTGGTTAGCCAAAGCCAAGGACAAAATTTAGAAGGACCCAAAATAAAGACAATACCTCAATGGTGAAGTCCATTCACCATTCACAGACTGAAATCACCAAAGGCCCAGCGCAGCCCATTTCTACACGACCAGGCACAGGGAATGGCGTGCTGGGGAGACACGGTGCCGGCATCCCAAATCCCCCGCCCGCTGCCTCCCTGCCCCGTGTTCGAGGGTGGGTCAGGGCAAAGGGTGCAGAGGGCAGAGGAGGTGGGCGTTGCTGGAGACCAATCCCTAGAAGCACAAGGGGCGCCGGCAGGAAGGAGGTACGTCTGTCTCTCCAGGGCTGCGTCACTCACAGGCAGACCCCTCCCACACAAGGGCCAGCTTGGAATGCGGGGTCCTGTGCCCAGGAGGGGGGGGGGTGTGACAAACAGAGGGGTAAATAACGGAACTAACTCAAACCTCCAGGAATGTCCTCGAGCCCAACAACTGCTCTGGCTAACCCTCCCCCACCCCACAGCACCCGCACACTCCACAAGCACACGCCAGGGATGTGTGTTATTCTACGTGGACAGAGAACGAATTTGCAAAACTAGCACGTGGGAAAGTCCCAGGAGTCCACCAGAAAAGTGACCTGTCCCAGGGTGACGTGTGAAGTCAGCGGACCTTAAACGGGAAAGCAGGTCCTTCCCTGGCAGCACCAGGGAAAGCAGGGGTGGCAGCACTGGCCTAAGAAACCTCAGGGACGGCCACCATCACCGGGGGATGTCCCCCACTTCACATAAGGATCCCGGGACAAGAAAGAGACAGAGAATGCTCTGTTTAACCTACCTGTGAGGACCTGTTTTAACTGGACACTAAGATTCACTTACTCAAACCTCGCTTTTAATCTCTGTGCATCCTCTCGCACCCTCTCCTGCGAGGCCTCTGCCAGCACCAACGCACCCCGAGACTGCGATCACCTACTGGGCTAACGATGGCATGAGCCCGGGTACCCCCAGCTCCTGAGGACAGGACCACACCTGACCCTCTCAGAGGTCCTGACAGAAAACCCAGGGAGACAGAACGGACCGACCACCTCAGCAGAAGATCTGGGACCCACCACAGTTATTCATCCACCAAGGCGCCGCCGGGCATTTTACCTGCGTTACCTCTCATCTTCACAACTATGCCAGGAGTGCTCATCCTCAGACAGCGTTCCAATAGGAAAACGAGGTACAAAGAGGTTAAAACACAATTCGCCAAGGTCACACGTCAAGTAAGTGGTGCAACCAGGATCTTAGCCGATTATACTTGACTCCAAAATTTAGTTTTCCAAGTGTATCCTGCTGCCTCTCTAATTTGGAAAGCTATTGTGGACATTTGAGCAGGACAACCAAAGTAGGACCTGGGTTTGTGGGTTACGGTGACAAGCCAGGCCCTGGGTCAGAAGCATGGGGGGCTGTCAGGCTCGGGCTTAGACGATCTGTCCAATTGGACCATACAAGTCTTACCCGGCCAGAGTCACGACACCAAAAGCAGGTCTGTCCCCCCTACGTTACCCATAAAGAAACTCAAGTCTAGAGTGACCCAAGAGCCCGGCCACAAAGCTAGCTGGGGCTCTGCTGGGACTATAACACAGGTGCCTTCCACTCCCGTTGTTTTTTCCATCACACAGTACTACCTGTCCCCACCCCACTTGGGAGTGAAGTGTCACTGTCACTAACTTAATGGAGTGTGGATCCTGCGACTACTTAGAAGAGCAAAACCCAGGACTTGTTCCTCTATGCTCTACTGGTTCCATTAACAGATCTTGCAATGACAGTACTAAACTGGATAAACTACATGTTTGTTTCATGAAACAAGACGAGAAAATTGCCCAGACTCTGAGGTCAGAGGCTCTGGGCTAGAGCTTACAAAATTTCAATCTGCCAGTAATTTGCCCTGTGCCTGGAAGCTACCTCATCATTTCCTGTGTCTCCTCCCTCTTTCACACGATGAAGCTCAAACCTTAGTCATCTTCCACTCCTTTGTTCAGGCGCCCCCACTCACTGCCCCTGCTGGGTCCTGTCCATCCTAACTCTAACACCTTTCTCTTCTCTCCCCAACTCCCCACTCCCGCTCCCACCACCTAGGGACGACAGCTCCACTCCTGCCCAGATCAGCTACCCCAGCTGCACTTCCACTTACATTTCCTGTCAGAACCATCGTGCAACACAGAGCAGTGGCCATTTCACTTGCCTTGCTCAAAGCCCTGTAGTAGCTTTCTTCTGCCTACCGGAAACCAAATTAGAAGTCTTGGTCCCCACCACCGGGTCCCAAGCTACTTTCTATTGTCTCTTGGTGCAAACCTCTGTACACTCCAGCCACCTGATACTCTTGGAACAAGCCACTGTCGGTATCTGTGCCATGCACCTTCGTGGGTTGCCTAGGTCGTCACCCTACCCTACCACAGAGTCCTGACCCCCTCCCCTTCCTCCACGAAGCTTCCTGATCTTTCTCTCTAGTAGAAGCAAGCTCTCTGCTCGATGTCCTACAGGCTTAATTCACAGGCTGGGTTCCCCAGCCAACGGCATTTCTGCGCCTTCGGCACACCGGGAGCGCAGGGCCTTAGCGCAGGCAGCGCACACTCAGGGCCTGCAGAGGGGACGACCACGAACGAATGAGCTGGCTGGAAAGAGTGAGGAAGCCTCCAGAAAGCTTTCTGGAGATAAGGAGCTGGAAAAGCAGGGTCACAGGACAGGCTGCCCAGTGCTACAGGAACAGGGGCATCCTGTCCTCAGGCGTCCCACAGTTAGTCCCCAAAATCAAGATTTGGATGCTTTATGGGAAAATCACAAGGAGCTAAGCATTTAAGCAAACCTTTTCCCAGCAAAATCGGAATGTCAACTTCTTATTTCATCTCCCTGACCAAAATACTACGTGACTAATCCCTTCTCAAATGTCAGCAAATGTCTGGGCAGCAGGCTGTGCCCTATGACCGCGCAGCTGCCTTGGGGAAGGCACAGGCTCCAGACTGGAGGGAGGGGCGCCCTGTCATAGGCTCCCGGCTCCCTGCCCCCACTGGGGTAGCCACCAACAGGATCACCTGAGGCTTTTAGAACGCACCTCTGCGGGAGAGCCGGGTGTCCGCATCTGTATCCACAAAAAGCTTCATCTGGAACAGGTCTCGTACCTCCTGCGAGTAGAAGGCCAGGATCCCTTCGAAGAGCACCACGTCTGCAGGGTAGACTGTAACCGTCTCCTCCTTCCTGCAAAGCAAAGCACGGAGCAGGTGACGGCCGCGCCAGGCAGGGGGCACATGGAAGAGGAGAACGAGGCCAGAGCATCTGGCTGGGCTGAGTTCTGGGTTCCATCCCCCCTCGGACTTCAAAAGCAGGGGTGAAAAGCTCAGCTAGCTCAGCCTCACAGAGCCCCCAGACCACCATCAAAGCGTCAAAAAAGGGGCCATACAGCTGGGATAAAGGTCTCCTTTGACCAGTTCTTCTGAGCTTTCACCATAAAGCAGAAACAGAGGGCAGACATCCTTCTCGGAGTTAAAAAAAAAAAAAAAAAAAATCCTGCTGTTGAATGAATAATAAAGGCAGACAAAAGCAGATGTGATTTCTTTTTTTCTCCGAAGGCGTCTCCAGGAATGCTCTCATGCCTGGCATTTATGGAACCTAACATTCTGAACTTTAAAAACAGAAACTCACAGTTTTCTCTCAACCACCCTACTCCCTCCCCCAAGACCTGAGACACTGAAAGGATGGAGAAAAAGAGGGGGAAAGGGAGAAAGGAAGGGAAAAAAGACAAGTTTTGGCAGAGAGGATACAGGCAGCATTTCCATGGAGTACAGAATCCCGAGTTCTGTCTGGTCTGGCTCTAGCAGGGTGGCCACTCACTCCCTCGGGCTCCCTTTCCTTATCAGTAAGGCAGGGAGACACATGACCCCATCCACCTGCCCCACACAGCTGGGACTTTCCAAAAGCCAAGGGGTGGATGAGAGCTGGCCTCTCCCAGGTGGACCTGTGGGGCCCAGCTCTGCCATGTCTCACTTTCCCCGTGTTCTTAACCTCTGACTCTGTCCTTTCAAAACAGCTCAGAGCTTTAAAAATAAATAATAAAAATTATTGAGCAATAAATGTGCAGAATGTGCAAGGAACCATACTTGGCTTAATATACCAGTTAGGACTCTGCCTGGGAAGTCCCCCGAAGACACTTAGATGATTACATCGTTTGTGGTAACCTACTCCAACCATCTCATTTGGCTTACGAGGACAAGAAAGACCAGAGGAGGGTATTTGCAGAATAGGTGTCTTCTTAGTCTTAGTCCAACAAAGTGTCCCTATGTTACCAAATGCCCATACGCGGGTGGGATCAGGTAACTCTAAACAGCTGGATGCCTAACAAGCAGGCCTTGCGATTTGGTGAGGGGGTGGGGAGGTGGCTGTGATACAGGGTGGTCAGGGAAAGTTTCTCAGAAGAGACGGGCTCTGGGCCGCTCAAGAATAAGGTTTTGCCGGGCACGGTGGCTCACGCCTGTAATCCTAGCACTCTGGGAGGCCGAGGCAGGCGGATTGTTTGAGCTCAGGAGTTCAAGACCAGCCTGAGCAAGAGCGAGACCCCATCTCTACCAAAAATAGAAAGAAATTAATCAGACAGCTAAAAATATACAGAAAAAATTAGCCGGGCATGGTGGTACATGCCTGTAGTCCCAGCTACTCGGGAGGCTGAGGCAGGAGGATCGCCTGAGCCCAGGAGTCTGAGGTTGCTATGAGCTAGGCTGACGCCACGGCACTCACTCTAGCCAGGGCAACAAAGTGAGACTCTGTCTCAAAAAAAAAAAAAAAAAGAATAAGGTTTTAAAGAATAAGGTATGAGACAAACCAGGAGGAAAAGAGAAATCTGTCTGTACTGGGAACCCTGCTAGGAATTTTCTTTTGTTAATACACGAACTTGGTGGAACTCCTACTGCGCAAGGCAGTCAGCTTCCTCTCCTCTATTCCCGGACCCTGCACTGGTCGGGCCCCGACTCCGGCCAGCCACCCTCACTTCCACTGCCTTATCCGTTTCTCACTGGGCTGCTCCAAAGGCTTCTTCATAAATGGCACTGCAGCTCCTCTCTCTTCCTGCCAGCAGAATGATCTTTCTGCTCCCACATTAGAGCCATCTGAGGCTCCCTAATGCCAACACGCTTGTGCTCCTGGCCCTGCCGTCCACAGCCCGCTTGCCTCCGCCCCTCCCAAATGCAGTCTCCTGCCAAGCTTGTCCAAGCTTATCCCTGAAATGCTTCCCTACCCTTCACCTTGGAAATCCCTTTCCCCAACAGTTTCCCATCCTTTCCAATATGAGGCTTACCCATCACCTCCTCTGTACAGCCTGGTCTCAATGCCCCAGCTCTTCCCTCCTGGACGCTCTTCTGCAGGCCCTTGCCTTGGCTGTTGTGCTGCATTTTAATTTTAGCAGGTGCCCGCCCCGAACCTGGGAAGTGGCGGGCTGGACCGTCTCTTGTCAACTCGACACCACCACCACTCCTTTCTAAGGGGGAACTACGATTCCCTGAATCCCTCTTCCCTTGTGCTTCCAGGTTATTTTGCCAATGAGAGACTTAGAAGGTAGGGAAGTGAAGCAAAATCCATAATGTTCAGGAAACTGTGATAATCAGACAGGGAAACTTTGCAAACACTCCACAAGCTCCCGCACTGAGGCTGGGGCCCAGGCACGGTGGTTTCTTAAACTTTTCCATGGACTGCAGCTGCAGGGCCTTGGGCTGGAGCCACTGGGGACTATTTTCTCTGATTTCTCTACAGCCTTCCAGGTCTTCACTCTCCCAGGCCAATGTTTGCATGAGCTCCAATTCCTATACTAAACCCCTTCATTCCTGCATGATCTGCAGTGGTTTGGCAGGAAAACAGGGAGGCGTAACATACGGTATCTTGATCTTTGCATCTCCCGCACAGTGGAATCTGGCCCAGAGTAGAAAGTTCTTCCGAGGACACTGGTGACAGGTGGGGGTGAAGGGGCCCACTCTGCATCCCGACGCATGCTCTGTCTCATCGCCCTCCTCCAGCCAAAACTTCGCCACACTCTCAAGTTCTGGCTCATGAGAAAGACGCAGGCTGCGTGTGCCGCATTAAAGGCTGGCAGAGTTGCTCTGCACAGCTCTGATGGAGCATGGGCGTCTGGCCAGCAGGAGTACCAGCCTCCAAGAGCCCGATCCCACCACTCCGAGGGAAAGAGGATGGCATGGAAGTGTGGCCACTCCTCTATTCCTAACCAGGATCATTAAAATCAAGGCTCCAGTGGAAATGACTGGTTTGATTTGATCGAGAAACTTTCTGGAGGGTTTGGTTGATCCTGAGATTAGCATCTGGTAACTTCAAACCCTCACACCTCTGCAAATGGTCTAATCCCAAGTGAACCAGGAGAGCGGAAAGAACAACAGTTTTCTTTGTTCTGCTTCCTGCCCTTCCTCCAGCCACCCCCTTACATCTTGTTCCAAGGGCAACAACTCAGGGATGCAAATCAGAACACACGTGCAGTCCTCGTCCAAGCTCAGTCATGAACCTCCCGAGGTAATGAAGCATGATGACTGGACTGTCCCAGGAAGCGTCCGGATGAACTCCCCAACCCGTGTGCCCACGGCATGTGCTGCTACCACTGCCCCACCACTGCTGGCTGCAGGTCTGAGGTGCTAGAGGTGGGGGGCGGGGGGGTCTCAGCGCAGACCAGGGAGCAACAGGCAGTAATCCCAGCCCAGAACAGCTCACTTACCGGGAATGGGAGACAAAGTCGTACACAGGGATCTGGACTGTTTTCCCCTCGGTGATTTCTTTGAGTGTTTTGAAGATGAGTTCATTGTCAAAGGCATCTGAAGGAAATCAAACTGTTAAAATGTTTCTCAATTTTAAAATAGCATCTCCTAAAATAGTACACAGGGCATCCTCACAGCACACAGGTACACCACACCCTACAGCAGCACACTGCCCACCCAAGCCGGATTTCTACCCAACGCAGAATGAAAGTTCCCTGTGTGTCGAAATGGATGTGTGAACGAGTTCTGACAAACTGATTTCTTTTCCTCTTCTTTGACATTCCATCCCTGGCTTCAGAAGGCTCTCTCCCCTCTCCAAGTTCAGCTGCTACCCCAGGATTGGCACATGTTTACCTGGAAAGCATACCCACGACTGAGGGGAATACGATAGGCACCAAGCCAAGAAAGTGTGAGTCCAACAATTACAAGAAACCCAAACCAGCTAAAGCAACAGTGTGCTGATCTGGGGCTGCAAGGCAAAAATCGCTGCGGCAGCCACCCCGACCCCCCCTCTATTTTTCTGCCACCCAGCGAGTGAGTTGTGGTGCACGTGCCCTGTCGGCACATGGGGAGGAGGAGGGGGTGCGGCACGGATCAGGAGGCGGAAGGACCAGCTGTGTACGCTGTAGCCTACGTCCGGACCGCCTCGAGTCACAGGCTCATGTGGAGTCACTTTGTCCTGGTACAGATTCAATTGGTATTAATATTTAATGAGCCAGGTGTGACAAGAAGTGTTTCAAAATTCCTTCTTGCCCCACGATAACCCTGTGGGGTAGTTATCTGTCCCCTATTTTAGGGGTGGAAACAAGACTCAGAGAGGTTAAGCGGCTTGCTGACGAGCAGAAGAAAAGCACTCCCCGGACCACAGCGCACACACACCCCCTTCAACGCCCAGACTCACCCGGGTGATCAAAGTTGAACTGGCCCTTCAGGGCTTTGGCCTTCTGCTCCGAGGTGAGGACGCGGTAGAAGCTATCCTGGCTCACGATGACCACCTTCTTCTGGCGATAGTCCACCTCATTCTGCCCCAGGAGCTGCACGATCTTAGCGCAAACGGAGGACTGCAAGGAGAGAGAACAGCGGAGCGTGAGAGGAGAGTCAGCGAGCTGAAGCGCACTCTCTAGGGAAGGGCTCTGGAGGGCAGGAGCCAGAGGCTGCCGTCATGCATGATGAATTAACAGGCTAAGAGAGAAGGACCCGCCTGATACGCCTGCTGCAAGGGAAGTCTAGGGTTCCCGAACGTCCCTCCTCCCCTCCCGGTATCTGCAGTGATGGTGGGGAGGCGGGCAGTGAGCTCTGCCTCTTCTTCCATAAAAGCCCTTCCCAAAGCCACTGATAAGAGGCAATGCTGCTTTATTCTGCCCGCTCTGCTCTGGTACAGGCAAACAAATAAGGCAGCAGAAAGCGGAACAAGGGCCTTGGCATCACGAGGGCTCAGTGGGACATGCCTCAGCCCTGCACATCTCTTTAGATCAACAGAATCAAAAAACACAGCCAGGGAGCTCAGCTAGTTAGCAGTAGGGCCAAGCTCGTGGCTTTAAGCCTAGTGTTGTTGGCTGCTTTTGCTCTGGTCCATAGCCACGGACTTCTCTGCCCTTAGAGTAAAACCAGGCAGTGTTTTCACAAATGCGTGGCACCACTTACATAAGCAGGACAAGGAGCACAAACATCACCAACACCTAAAACAGCTTCGGGGTATCCTAACTAAGAGTGGGGAAGCCAGTTCCAAACGAACTCCAACCCACATGCTTTGTGCTGTGTTGTGTTGTTAGTAATAATAGATACGTATATCTCCCCTCTTTTTCTCTCCAATAACATATGCTCTTTGTGAAAGGCAAATTATAAAAACAAGCATGTTCAAAAGAATGAGGTAGCAAAGGGTTGTATTTATCAAACAATTGATTTTATTTTTTCATTTGATACAAAGATTAATTTAAAAATAAGAATGTCTATTTCATAAAAAAACTCTAAAAGATATAATCTAACCCTCCTTATGGAACTGGTTGACCTAATTATAAGAGCTGAAAAAATAGCATATTTTTAGAGGTTTGGGAGCTCAACCTCACAAGCCTTACTATTGAACTTATTTTACCAAATGATTTTTAACAAAGAAAAACCACAAAATCTTTTAAAAGTTACAATTCTTACGAAGTTGCATATTTGATTTATCTGAGCATGAGGAAAGCTGGCCATTCCAGTTATAGTAGTCAATGCAAATTAAACTGTTCTACACAGTATGTCCTGTTGCACAAGTTGTGGCATACAACCAAACAAGGATCTTCGGAGGAACAATAGTATTTTTACTCTTAAGTTAATTATTTGAAAACAATTTCTTTTATTCTCATGACAATTTTGCATACCAACAGAGAAAAGCATTTAAAGCTACTCTGGAGTTTTGGACTGCAGATTTCTCCCCACGCCCCCCACCAAAAAAAGTCACGGGAAGGTAGAACTTGCCCATGACAAACCAGATTCAAAAATGAAAATGAAATCAGACTTCAAAAATGAAAATCAAAGACTCTATACAATTACAAACTCTAACATCTGTGGACCCACAATTTCCTTTTCCTAACTGACGTCTGTTTCTTACGTCCTAGGGTTGCAGGGAGGTGAAGTCTATAACTGTAGTCTTTACTAGTAGTAGACAGAATTCCTTTTACAAGTCCAAAAAACAAAAATGAAAAGAGGGATTCGTGGAGCCAGATGTATATCCTCTATCTGGTTATTCAAATTATTTTATTTATAGTTAAAACCCACTAAATATTTTTAATATGAACAGTAATCCTATCACAACCAAAAAATATATATGTATATTAAAAAGTTACACTATCTCATTTTGCTGATGAACAATCATTTCCTTTAACCAGGGCATAACCTAGGACAGAATCTGCACAGTGGCCACCAAAAACTGAGTCAATGAACCTAGAGTTGGTTCAATTCTAGAAAGTTAGCACTCATCACAATTCTCCACCAGCAATTAAGGACGGCTGGGCAGGATGGCTCATACCTGTAATCCCGGCACTTTGGGAGGCCGAGCAAGGAGGATGGCATGAGCCCAGGAGTTGAGGCTACGCTGATGCCACTGCACGTTAGTCCAGGTAACAGAGGAAGACCTTGTCCCCGCCCAAAAAAATAAAAAAAAAGTTTGGCCTTTATTTTTGACCCACAGCTGCATATCTCAGTCCCATGTTTTCAAGAAGGACCTGGCTGGTGACCCTTCCCTTCCACAAACACACCACCGCTAACTGCTGACGCTGTAACTGATTACTTATTAGGTGGCAGGCCCTACGTCAAACACTCCATTATAACCATCCTCAGAAGTCACATGTGCTCTCCTTCATGGATGAGGAAACAGCGCTAAACGACTTGCCCACAATCAGACATTCCTGGCTCTTTACCTCAACCTGGAGGTAGTAAGACGTCCCAAGGCAGAAGAAACCCTTTATCACTTAGGAGATAAATACATCTGCATGAACAAGCAAAGAAATACCTGCCTCTGGGTTAATCTAGATTTTTCAGGTATTTTCTTCCTCCTGGACTACGTTAGAAATGAGCCCTAAAAAAATGCAGATAACTGTTGAATCTGGGTGAAAGGTACACAGAGGCTGGTGATACCATTCTCTGCACTTTTGCGCAGGTTTGAATTTTCACACGGGAGAGAGGAAGGAGGAACCCTACAGAGGCTCTACTCTGCCCCAAGGGATGGCCTTTTCCCTACTTAATGCCCACTTCTTTGCAACGCCTTCACTTTAATTTCAGTGCTCCCCTTTTCCCTAACCCTGGTCCCCTCTTATGGAGCTTTGAGGTGTCATCTTCTTCCCTTAAAGAAAGGAAATAATTCACTAATGACTGGGGTTTGGGAAGGCAATCATGAGCCAATAGAAACCTAAAAATGGTTCCCAACAGGCAGAAATGTAAATACTCCAGGTGATGGGCACCCCAGATACCCCGATTTGATCATTATACATTCTATGCATGTAACAAGATATCACACGTACTCCATAAATATGTACAAATATTGGTCAATAAAAATATTTTTAAAATAATTTTCAGAAAGAAACCTCAAATGCGAGAGGCTGCCATTATTAGGGTGGGTTAAGACTTAAAATGATTACAGTCACGAAAAGACAAATATCGTATGATTCCACTTACATGAAGTATGTAGAGTAGTGGAATTCACAGAAAGAGAAAGTTAAATGGCAGCTGCCAAGGGCTGCAGGGAGAAGGACGTGGGGAGTCACTGTTCTGGAGGTTGGTCATCCAACAATGTGAATGTGCTCAACACTACTGAAATGTACACTTAAAATGGTTAATATGGTAAGTTTTGTTGTATGTATTTTACCAGTCAAAAATAATCATTATTATGACAAGAGGCCAGTTTCTTCCTATGTGCTAGGTACTGGGCTCAGCACTTTAAAATTACCTCATTTGCTTATTACAACCTTATATTCATATGATGGGAATTATTATCCTCACTCTACTGATGGCAAACACTGAGGCAGAGCGAGGTCAAATGGCTTGCCCAAGGCAGGGCATGGGGGCTCACGCCTGTAATCCTACCATTCTGAAAGGCCGAGGTGGGAGGATCATTTGAGATCAGGAGTTCGAGACCAGCCTCACAGCTAGAGGGAGACCCTGACCTCTACTAAAAATAGAAAGAAATTAGCAGGGCAACTAAAAATAGAAAAAATTTAGCCAGGCGTGGTGGCTCATGCCTGTAGTCCCAGCTATTTGGGAGGCCAAGGTGGGAGGATCACTGAAGCCCAGGAGTTTGAGGTTGCTGTGAGCTAGGCTGATGCCAAGGCACTCTAGCCCAGGCAACAGAGGGAGACTCTGTCTCAAAAAAAAAAAAGTGCCTAAGGCACTGGGTGGTGGAACCAGGATTCCAACCCTAGCAGTCATCTCCAGAGCCTGCCCTCTTAGAGGCTGCACTGCACCACCTCACAGGCAAACTAACACTGCCCACTGGAGCTCAAGCTCAGCTTAGTTTTGCATAATTTATCTCCATTATTTAGTGAGATGCACCCAGAATAATATATTCCGTCCTTGCTAATTCTAGCACATTATTGAAAAAGGGCAGGAGGGTGATAGGCCTGCTAGGACTGTGGGTTGCTGTCCAAATACAAAGTTAAGAAGTGGCCAATACAAAGTATCTTTAGAAAAAGATGGAAAAAATCATATGGAAGAATCAGTGAAAGTGATTTACAACTACTTCACTTACACAGCATTCTGAAGACATTATCCCATTTAATTCCATTACGAAAAGATGTTACTTTTACCTTTTATTTTCCTAATGAGAAAACTGAAGCTTAGAGAATCTATCAAGTTAAATGATTTGCACACAGTCCCAGAGCTCAGTCTCAAAACCATAGACTTAACTCCAAATGCACAATTCTTTTCACTATTCCAGAACTGAAGCAGCTTTGGCATTGGCCCCAGTGTTCTCCCTAAATCTACTTCACTTCTGCAGAACAATGACAGGGGAGAGAACTGATTAGAAATAGAACACTGTTCTGTCCCATTGCATCATTAAAGTCAGTATTTGTTAAATTTCACAGAATTTCATATAAGGCAGGCAAGTAATGTGTATATTAAAAGGAAGCCAAAAGACCACCAAAAAAACTGTTCTAGCAATTTTTTTATGTTCTAAAGAATCCAGCTGTTAGGAGCCAGTAACCATGGGGCCCAGAGTCCACTAGATGTGCTGAACAATGACCTCCTTTCAGAGACTTCCCACGCGGGAAGCCCCAGAAACAGGCAACAGTTCATCAAGACGCTCCTCCAGCTGGCAGTTTCCTAAAGGGCGCCTGTTGCACCTGCACAGGTTCCTGAATTGCTATAAAAGGATATTTCCCTAAAATCATTTTCGCGTGGCAGGTGGTCGGGCAGCCCAGACACGCTCTTACTATGCTATTTCCAGTGTGTGTCTTCCGGGATGTAATCCTTAAGATCCTTGTGTCGAATTCCAATGTTGCTGGATGAGTAGATCAAAACAAACAGGGTAACAGAGCTCTCATCGCCTCTCTGCCACGTACCTTCCGCCCCCAACAATAAACTGCTCAGAACTGGACGGGGCCCAGGGCTGGACAGTTCAGAGCAGCTCAGCTCTCAGAGGGCTTCCGGCTGGGTGTGTGCGTCCCTAGGGGGATGGCTGGTGTCTCTCGCAGGCAGCCTTACAGAATGTAGGACGAGAGCCATGCTGCCCAACGTGTCAGAATCTCATTCAGCTGCCTGCCACACTCTGCGTGGGCTGCTTCAGCATCAAAGGGAAGGATGCTCCGGGGGAGGAAAACCTGGCACCCACATAGCTCAGGGCTTAAAAGAGCCAATCAGCCCCAGGTGAGGAGCATGGATTGGTCACTTCCTCTGTGCTCTTCCTAATGGGAAAGTCACCAGCACCGCAGCTAGCAGTGCCAGAAGGCCAGACACTTGACTTGGCCTTCTCAGGCAGGAAGACCCCATCTAGCTCCTTGCCTCTGGGACCACGTGCAGGTCTGTAAGGGAAAATCCATTTGTATAGGCAATGGGTTTCTTAGGCCAAACAAAATGATTCCCATTCTACCCGCCATGAGTCAGCATCGTTATGTAACCATGATGCCACCTCCTATGTAAAACCCATGTGATCACGCCTTTGCTTGGCATGTTGCCACTATTGTTCTGAGCCGTATATAAGTGCTCACCACATTCCCGCCGTGGCTGCATCACCCCGACATAAAGAGTATGTCTCATCTGCCCGCTGCCGCTCGCCGCGTCTTTCAACTCCTGGAACCTGCTCCGGTACCCTCGCTGGCCACAGAGCTCCCTCCTCACAAGGTCACATCAATTACTCTTGACGGAGGCTTTCCCTGTCACCACCATTAAGTAAGAAGCGCACCACTAACTTATATGGTGTCCATCTCAAAGGAAACCATCACAGCCCCCAGACATTACGTCATTCCTTTGGGGGCAGCGGTTGCTCCCCACGCAGCTCAGAAGCTCTAATTTACAGGCATGAGAAAACCAAAGCACCAGTAATCCGCCCTGGGTAAAACTAAGAACAAAGTTCAAACCTGCTGACTCAACTTCCAAGCAAACCGACCTTACTGCAGCAGTAGGGAGTGTCACTCAAAGCCTTCCCTGGAATATCTGCAGGGCCACCTAGTCTTGGAGTCGAGGACGGTCCCAGAACCCACGCATTGCCAAGTAGGGTCTCTACAATAAAATTACCACTATCACCACACACGCACACAGAAGACCTAAATTAAAAACTCACTAAATTGCTATTTAACATAAGAGTCTCTGGTACCAAAAAGCAGCCACGTGTCAATACAGTAACATTACTAAGAATTCCTGGAGCACATAGATCAATATTGTGATTCAGCTTTTATTTCCAGGGCCTGGCAGGACTTGGCACCTGGATGGGGTGGGAAGGTGTCACCCAAATGTAACAAAATGTCTCAATTCACCAGAAGTCCTCTTTTTTCCTCACACCTGGAATTTCAAAAATATAGCTTGCCCTGCTCCTTCTTCACATCAGCCTTGATTTAGGTTACTCTCCCAAGGTCTCCATCCTAAAGTACACACAAGTTACTGCGTGCTCTGAGTTTTAGCCGAGCACATGGCTACATTTCCAGGCTCCCTTGCAGCTCCTCCTGCCTACGCTAAGTTCTGGCCAATCGGACAAGCAGAGGTGTAAATGGCAGCATCCTGGAATCTCCTTTAAGAATTAACTGTCCCCTCTTTTCACCCCCCTTCCTCTTGGCTGGAATGAAGACATGACAGCTGGAGCTTAAGCAGCCAACGTTTGCAGCACTGATATCATGCTAAGGATGGGAAAGCAGCTAAGTAAAGGAAGCCCAAGATTTAAATGACCACAGAGCTGAAAGAGGAATGAAAGTGAGTGCTAAAGTCTGGAAGTGACCTCCCCCGCCAAATTCATATGTTGAAACATAATCCCCAGTGTGATCATATTAGGAGGTGGGGCCTTTAGGAAGTGATTAAGCCATGAGTCGGAGCCCTCGTGGCTGGGATCAGAGCCCTTATAAAAGGGCTTGAGAAGGTCGATTCGTTCCCTTCTGCTCTTCCACCACATAAGGACACGGCATCTGTCCCTTTTTGCCCTTCTATCCCTTCGTCATGTAGGATGTGGCAACAAAGCATCACCTTGGAAGCAGACAGCGACCCTCCCCACAGACCAAACCTATCAGCGCCTTGATCCTGGACTTCCCAGCCTACAGACTGTGAGAAATAAATTTCTGTTCTCTATAAATGACGCAATCAGGTAATTTGTTGTAGCAGCACAGTCTGAGACAGCAAGGTCAACTACCCTAGTTAAACTGTGTCATTAGAGGCTGTCTGTCACATTCAACAGAAGTGACCCTAATCCCCATGTCAACACCCATACACCCAGGCTCTTGGTGTAAATGTTTTCTTGAAAGCTGAGGAAATCCTCTTGTTCTGGTCCAAGAGGCTGCCTTAATCATTACAGAGGCCACAAGTAATTGTATTAGACAAAACATTCCTCTCAATACAAGTGCCCAGTTTTAATTCCTGATCCTAACTGTGCTGGTGCTGCAAAGGCAGTCCAGCCTAGAAAGACCCAGGTGTTAGACTGCATCTGAGAAAAACCATGGCTGATCAACAGTCACCAACGTACACGTGCTCCCAGGACTTTTCAGTGAATTGCCAATCTCATTAAGCTCTATTGCTAGGAAAGACATTTAAAAATTCATTTCTGGGTTCATAAAATTACATGTTTCACTCTGCTCTCTTTACAGTCACCAACACTTAGCAAGTAATTGGTTCAAAATCAACTGAAGGATGGTAATAGTTAACACACAGAAAATATTATATGCCAAGAACTGTTATAAGGACGTTATGTATATACTAGGTTATTTAATCCTTAAGCCAACCCTATTAAATGAGTATTCTTATTATCCCTATTTTATATAACAGGAAACTGAGTCACAGGGATGTAGATTAAGTGACTTGGCCCAACATCATGTATCTGGAAAACAGCTGAGCCCGTCTTCAAATTCAGGCGCTGGCTTTAGGACACATACTCTTAACCCCTACACATGCTATCTTGCCTTGCCCTGCTACACCACCAGAAGGGCATGGAAACCCCTTCTCTTCCCAAGAGCCACAGTGACCCTACCAACAGGGTTGTTTAAGTGCCAACATGGTCAAACTGAGTACACAGGAACTGCCAGGAGCAAAACATCCTCAGCAAGCCTCTGCAATTCACTTCCTAGGGGCTCTGCAAAAGCTCCTGCTTGTTGGGATTCCTTAGAAGTTAATTTCTCTGATAAATATTTTATCAGGAAAAGAGAAAGATAAGTCACTTCTGATCCCCTACAATTCATTCTTGGTAGAAAATGTTTCAAGGGGGCTGGGATTGACACTCCGGGATAGAGGTAAGTCCGTGCAGGTGTCTGGCAGCAGAAATGAGCAGATTGTTTAAAACCATGTCAAAACCGGTACACTCATACTGGCTGTTTACTGTGAACTAGCAAACTCCTTTTAGAAAGTAATACACAGTAAGAATCAAAACATTCCTACCCTCTTCCCAAATAACAACGAAATTGATGGCCAAAAAAAAAGAAAGAAAGAATAAAGAAAAGAAAAGATGCCTTCTCTTCCCAGAGTCGGGAAAAGCTGGGTTGAAAGGGTGAAAAAAAAAAGAAAGAAAAGAAAAAGAAATGAGTAAAGGCATAGGAGAAAGGGGAGAATACAGCACAAATACTATGACTGTAACCATTAAAAGATATGGCTAAACATGAGGGGGAAATCTAAACGGCAAGTTGGTCAAAAATGAAAATTGTTGTAGTTCTTCTACATAATCTTAAACCAAAAAAAGGCAGGGGGTGTTCACACTACTCACATTAAACCAAGTTCTGCACTCACCCATAGCCTGGTTAACAGCTACCACCAAGCAAGAGCAAAACCTCAGGCAAGACAGGGCTGTGCTTGGCATTCAGGGGGCAAGATAGCCCTCACAACTGAGTTAAAATCAATCCGTATAGAACAATGATTCACTTCAGCTCCCTCTTGCTTATTCTAAGCCACAATATGGAATGCATGGGTGCTACTTTGTGTTTATTTCCATGGGACAAACACAAAGGACATCTCTTTCTCTCTCTGACATACACACACACAGATGTGGATGGATCTAGGCCTGCCGCTAGCTGTGGTGGGTTTGCTGCTGCTGAGCCCTCTCCAAGGGGTCGCAACAGAAAGCAGCTCGGCTGGAGGATCAGCTGTTACTGACTTGTGGGTGCCCGTTAGGCTGGGTCTATTTCCCTCCCCTTTTACTTGGGGGTTAGGAGGCAAGTTGTGATACTAAACCCAGCACACTGAGCCCCCTGTCCTGGAAGCACGCCAAAACCCACCCACTTGCTACCGTCTGGCTTACTAAGCAAAGATAATATCTCTATTACAGAAATTATGGACTGAAAGAAAGAACTGAAGTCCTTCTATGTAAGAGACACAAAAAGAAAGCTGACTTTCCCCCATTTTTAAAAAAATGAATGGATTAAGGAGAGCACAATGTACCAGTGGGATCCTTGATGAATCTTTCCAAATCGAAGGCCACACATGGGTAAACATTTAATGTGGACTTAACACCACACAATGCTTTGTTGTACAAAATATATTTTAGTTAACCCTTCCATTCCAGTAATCCTTACCTGAACTGTGGAAAACCAGAAATTAGACTATCCAGTTACCAAAATTTTTTTTTAATTTCCTCTTTAGTTCTCCTCCAGCACCCACACCTAATACAAACCACAGAGCAGCAAGGGGAAGAAACGGAGAGCGTGAGCCAAGCATCTACTTCCCTTCCTTTTTGAGAGTATCTTTTACTGTCTTCGAAGATTCAATTTATTATTTACTGCTCATGGCATTTGAAGAAAGGGGTTCAATTCCTCTATTAGCAGTCTCAATTCCCTCCAGTATTTCCTTCTAAATTTTGCTAAATCCATCATTCATCATCACCATCTCCAAGACCCCAAAACTCCTTCCAGAATTTAAAAAAAAAAAACAAAACATAAAACAAAAATGAATACTCCCAAACCCACACAGACCATGTTACCGCATAAAGAATAGTGAGCTGACAGCACTGGAAGTCATCATAAATAATTAGAGCTGATCTACTACCGGCCAAAAAAAAAAAAAAGGAAACAATGAGAGAGAAGTTAAAGCATATACTTTTGAATATAATGAAACTGAAGCAACTACCAGTAGATACAGGGCAAATTTTTGTTTTAGGCCCATACAAATACATTCAACTGCGACAACAAAAGGGCAAATGCAATCCGATGGAGAAGGACAGCCTTTCAAGAAAAGGTGCTGAAGCAATTGGACATCCATAGACCAAAAAAAAAAAAAAAAGACCTTTAATCTAAACCTTATGCCTTGTATAAAAATGAACTCAAAAAGGATCATGAATTTATTTAAGCTTAAAACTATAAAACTTAATAGAGAAAAAAACCTTACGTCTTCAGTATCTAGTGCTAGACAAAGTTTTCTAGACTTACCACCAAAAGCATGATCCATAAAAGGAAGAGTTGATGAACTAAATTTCATCAAATTAAAACTGACAATGCAAACCCCCTCTTCAGAGGATGAAAATACAACACTACAGACTGGGAAAAGATACCTACAAACTGCACATCCAACAAAGAACTAGTATCTAGAATATATAAAGAATTCTCAAAACTCGACAGCAAGAAAATAATCCAATTATAACATGAGCAAAAGGTGTGGAGAGGCATTTCACCCAGGAGAGGATGCGAATGGGAAATAAGCACAGGAAAAGAAGTTCAACGTCGGTAGCCATTAGGCAAATGGAAATTAAAACCAGGATGAGATATCACCACGTACGGGAATGCCTAAAATAAAAAACGGTGACACTGAATGCTGGTGATGACAGAGTGGGGGAAACTGGATCAATCCTACACTGCCAGTAGAAACGTGAAATGTTCATCTACTTAGGAAACAGGCTGGCATTTTCTTTAAAAACTAAACGTGTCAGGAACAAGGTAAGGATGTCCCTTCTCACCACCCCTTTTCTTCAACATCATACTGGAAGGCTTAGCTAATGTGATATAAGACAAGGAAAGGAAATAAAAGGTATATTGAGTGGAATGAAAGAAATAAAACTGCTAGTTTGCAGATGACATGATTATTTACACAGAAAATCCAAAAGAATCAACAAAAAATATACTGGAATAAGTGATTACTGCAAGGATATAAGATACACAGTCAAAATACAAAACTCAATCACCTTCCTATAAACCAGCAAGGAACAAGAGGAATCTGAAATTAAAAACACAATACGAGCCAATGGTATTTGGGTATGAAGGATATCTAGGTGGGTTTCTAATTTTTAGTTATTACGAGTAAAGCTTTTATGAATATTTGTGTACATATTTCTGTGTGAACATGTTTCCATTTCTGTGGGATGAATGCTGAGAAATACAGTTGCTAGTGCATCCTTAGTGTTTTTTTTGTTTGTTTGTTTGTTTTTTTAGAGAGTAGTTTTGGGCCGGTTGTGATGGCTCACCCCTGTAATCCTAGTACTCTGGGAGGCTGGGGCTGGAAGATCGCTCGAGGTCAGGAGTTCGAGACCAGCCTGAACAAGAGCGAGACCCCGTCTCTACTAAAAATAGAAAGAAATTATCCGGCCAGCTAAAAATATACGTAGAAAAAATTACCCTGGAATGGTGGTGCATGCCTATAGTCCCAGCTACTTGGGAGGCTGAGGCAGAAGGATTGATTGAGCCCAGGAGTTTGAGCTAGGCTAACGCCACGGCACTCACTCTAGCCCAGGCAAAAGGGCAAGACTCTGTCTTAAAAAAAAAAAAAGAAGAAAAGAAAAGAAAGCTTTTGTGTTTTCATAGAAATGCCCAATAAACTTCTGAGAAAGATGGATATTTAAAAAGATGGATGATACATAAAAAGTGCAATGCGCACCACCTGAAGAATGGACATATTTGAAACTTGGACTTGGAGGGGGGGCAAGGGCAACGGCAACATACGTAACCTAAACATCTGTACCCCCAAAATATGCTGAAATTTAAAAAAAATAAAAATAAAAAAAGATGGATGAAAACTACTCACCTACCACAGTATTCTAAAAGCAAAATATGGGTCCTTTAGAAACCAGCTGGGGAACAGGACCTGGACTGATTCCTGACTCTATCACACTAGTGATATCTCAGGCAACTCAGCCTCTCAGAACATTGGCATCCTTATTGTAAATTCTGGGGAAGGATATCCACTCCACAAATGGGCTATAAGTGTTAATGGGCCGATATGCATAAGATAATGGCAAGCACAAAATATACGTTCAATACAAATTATTCTCTTCCCTAAGATCCCTCGAATTTTCATTTAGACAAATCTTTCCAGGAAAGTCCATTAAGAAGCTTTTCTGGGGGAGGGGGGAGGGATAACTCAGTTGAAAACTTTATCATTGATTCATGCCTGTTAGTTTTATTTTCATGTCTATAAAATTGTACAAAAATATACTATCATACTGTTGAACCACACTACACAATTAAAACAACACACCCGTGATTATATACTACGTTCCAGGAAAGAAAAATCATCTGCTTCCTTACAGTCAGTGTTCCTGCCACAGCCACCTGAGGAAACGCTGGGTCAGAAGCAGCACCCTTTCCAGGGATATTCTTTCTCCATCTAGACCTTCTTGCGACTGCAAAGCCTTTCAGGTCCTTTGTAAAAATCCTCTCTGCTTAACAACTGATGGTGGGAAGACAAGGAACTCTTATGCAAAGATCTTCCCTACAGTATCAAATTGCAAGCATTGTCTCCAGGAGCAGGCTGGGGTCCCAGGAACAGGCCCCAGGTGATTCTGAACCATTGCTTCAGAGGCCGGAATTCATGTTCCCACCCACCCGCACCTTTGTTTGTTTTTAAACTAAAGGTAGTAGAGAAGTAAATTCATAAAATAGAAGGTAGTCCTCAAAGAATGGAATGCATATGGTGGAGAACTGCAGTTTTTGGCAGTGATGAGGTCTAGGGTAGAGTGAGTTAATGACTAAAGAAGATCATCTCATGCTTACACTGAAATCGCCAAGAACTAAAGGGAGGAGTGACACAGGAAAGAAAAAGACAATAAGGCAGGAGATAAAATCCTGGACAAATGGCTCCGGAGCAGTCAGTGGGTGTGATGTTGTGCGTCCAAAGCTGGGGGTTTCAGGCAGGAGGGAGGGAGAATGGTCTGAAAGTAACAAAAATCAAGGAGGAGGCACCACCCTACCTGTAGACATCAAAGATCCAGGCAAAAAGGGTGTGAGGAAAGCTTCTCCTAAGGCCTGGCCGTAGGGGAAGCAGGGAAAACAGGAGAGAGCAGGCTTTTGGTAGAGGAGGTAAAGGACAGAAAAGGAAAGGGTCGAGAATACGGGGGTTTTACTGATGACGAACAGAGAGCCAACGGGAGGAAGGGCTTCCACACTGGGAGGGGTGAAAGGAGGAGGTCAGGAAATACAAAGAATTTCACAGAAGTGGGTAACTTCTCCTCATTATAAAAAATGATATATAATAACCATAAAAAACAAAAAAACTACAAGTAAAACAAAAAAAGAAACAACTGGCTTGATCGTACCACTAGAGATAAACGTGGTCGCCATGTTGGCATCTTCCCAGACATCTTTATATGCATGTGCGGTAGCTCGTCTCCGAGATCAAGCTACCCATTCCTTCCCTCCCTGAGGGGTGAAGTCTATTCAGTCCATTGTATACTGCCTTTTAAGATAACTAAGCTTCACCTTTCTCTCTCTATCCCAGAATTCTGTAATCTGCCCCAGCTTCATTATTAAATCTTGGCAACCAAAAACCAAATGTGAAATTCTGGGTTTGTGAGTTTTTTTGTTTTGCTGGTAGTTCCTACCCTGGTCTTTCTATTTGTATCTTATTCTACTTCTATTACCCTTTTGAAGGCAGTTAATTTTTTATAAAGTATCTCCAACATGATATAAAATTCACAAGGTACAAAATAGTACAGGACACAAAGTCTTGTCTCCTCCCCACCCTATCTCGCAGCCAGACTGCAGACCGCTTTGCTGGCAGCCACTGTTTACAGTCTCAAGCCCGTCCTCTCAGAGGCAGTCCCTGCATATAAAACCACATGAGTATAAACTTTTCAAATACAAACACTAAGATATGCTGTCTGTACCTTCTTCATTCACTCATTTATTTCAAAGATTATCCCACCAATACTTTGAAGAATGCCTCCTTTTTAGGGGCTTCATGGTATTCCATTGTATAAAGGAATCATAGCTAGTCCTCCACTGATGGGTATTTACATTATATGCAATTTTTCTAAAATGAATTTAATATACGGGACTATGTATATATTTGTAGGATAAATTCCCAGCAGTAGACTTACTAGGGCAAAGAATTTGCATTTTTTTACTTCCATACATAAGCCCAGATAGCCCCCTCCATCAGTTACATACACCATACTACTTATACTGTTAATGACATCTAACTTTTGATCTGTTTTAACTTGCCTTTCTATTTTAAGTGTGGATAAACATCTCTTACATGCCTAAAAGCCTTCTGTTTTTCTGAAACTAATCTGTTGGTACCCTGTCCTCACTATCCTGTGGGTTACTGGTCTTTTCTTATTGATTCATAAAAGCTCTTTATATATTAAGAAAACCAGCCATTTCACATTGGTATCACACATTCTTTCCAGTTAACTTGTCTTTTTACTTTAAGCAATGTTTCCTAAAGAAAAGTTTTATTAATATGGTGAAATAGATTAATCTTACGTTTCTCATGTTATATTTAGAAATGACTTCCATCCAGAGATTTTTTTAATTTCCCTAACTTTTCTTCTCAATTTCATGCCTTCTTTACTCCTCAGTGGCTCTCTCATCCTTTCTTTGCCTTCAACTCCCAAGATCCTTGAACAGATCAAAGGAAGATCGTGAGAGGGCACCAATCCAGCAGCTCCTTGAACCCTAAAAAGGCAGGCCAGACACCCAGGGAGCACGAGGGCAAACAACTGAAAGGAAATGAGATCTAACAGACTGGGTCTGTAAGGAACTTCCTGTGCATACACAAAGAGTTACAGAAAGACTGCAACTGTGTTCCTCTGGAGATCACCAGGAAAGAGACACAGGATCCTCTTTCAACCCCTAGCCCACAGCTGCACACATGCTACGGGATCAGGCAGGCTCCGGGGCACAATGTGAGCAACAGAAAACTGCAGGAAATTTGAACTACATCCTAGTTCATGAAGGCCACTTGTAAAGCTATTTTTCTTTAAAACATCAGGTATATCTTCCCACCCCATGCAGGGTATTCTGTTAAAGAATATGAAATCCTGTTTCTTCCTACCATGAAAAATAGCTAATAAGTATGCACACGCGTGCACGCACACACACACACACACATACACACACACACACACACAGAACTCCAGAACCCACTCTCCTAAAAAAACACCACGCACTGAAGACTAACAGGTAATTTCTGTCCAAACGAGCCTTCTGTAAAATATTAACAGTAATACATATATAACTTAAGGCAGGAAATTCAGAAGCACATGTGTTTCTATGATAATCTCCTTCTCTTTCCCCTTCTCACTTGAATGGTTCTGGCACATTTCGAGGAAACAGGACACAGAAGATCCCCTCTCAGGGAATCTCCCTGTGGTAAGCACTCTACCCACGATGGAGTGAGGCTTGAATCTCTTCCTCCTATATCATTCAACCAGCACCTCTCTAGCCAGACACTGGGGCTCACCAACTCCTGTGAGTAGCAGCTCAGCACCTTCTTTCACATACTAAAGTTAGTTTTCAACAAATGGTACTCGGGAAACGTGATACTCATATGCAAAAACTGAAGTTGGATCCTTCCTTACCTTATATCGTATATAAAGAATAACTCAAAATGGTTCAAAGACCTAAACTTTGGAGCTAAAACTATAACCCTTAGAAGAAAACACAGAGGGTAAAGCACTGGATTTGGCAATGATTTCTTACATAAGACTAAAGCATAGGCAACAACGACAAAAAAACCTAAGTTGGACTTCATCAAAATTAAAACCTTTTGTCTATCAAGAGGCATTATCAACAGAGCAAAAGGAGAAAACCACAAAATGGGAGACAATATTTCCAAGTCACCTATCTGATACTGGGTTAATATCCTGAATACATAAAGAACTCCTAGAACTGAACAACAAAAAAAACAAACAACTTGATTAGAAAACGGGCAAAATAATTGATCAGACACGTCACCAAAAAAGATACGTAAACAGCTAGTAAGCACATAAAAAGATGTTCAACATCACTAACCATTACAGAAATGCAAATCAAAAGCACAATGAGATATCCTTTTATACCTATTAAAATGGCAATTATTAAAAAAAGAAGAAATAACAAGTGTTAAGAAGGATGTGGAGGAACTGGAACTCTTGTGCATTGCTGGGGGAATGTCAACTGGTGCAACCACTGTTGAAAACAGTATGGCAATTCCTCAAAAAACTAAATGTAGAATTACCATATGACCCAGTAATACCATTTCTGGATATGTACCTAAAACACCTGAAAGCAGAGACTCAAACAGATACAGGCATATCTTGTTTTAGGAGGCTTTGCAGATACTGTGTTTTTTACAGTATCAAGCAAGGCTATCTGTGCCATTTTTGCAACAGCATGCGCTCACTTCATGTCACACTTTAGTAATTCTCATAATATTTCAAGCTTTATTGTCCTGTTATGGTGATCTGTGATCAGTGATCTTGGGTGTTACTACTGTAATTGTTTGGGGGCACCATGAACTGCACCTGTAAGATAGTGAAATTAATTGATAAATGATGTGTGTGTTCTGGGTACTCCACCAATGGCTGGTTCCCCATCTCTCTCTCTCCCTCCTGCCCTACTCCGAGACACACTATTGAAATTAGGCCAGTTTATAAACCTAAAATGGGCTCCCTCCAAGTGTTCAAGTGAAAGTAAGAGTCGTCTTCTCACTTTACCTCAAAAGTAGAAATGAGGCCAGGTGTGGTAAATCATGCTCATAATTCCAGTACGTTTGGAGACCAATGGGGGGAGGATCACTTGAGTCCAGGAGTTCAAGATGAGCCTCGGCAACATAGCAAAACCCCATCTCTTAAAATTTTTTTTTTTTTTTTAATTAGCCAGGCATAGTGGTATGTGCCTATACTCCAAAGCAGGAAGGTCACTTGAGCCCAGCAGTTTGAGGCTGCAGTGAGCTATGGAAACCATTGCACTCCAGCCTGAGCAACAGGGCAAGACTCTGTCTCAAAGAAGAAGAAAAAAAGAAAAAGCTAGAAATGATTAAGCTTAGTGAGGAAGGCATGTCGAAAGCTGAGACAGGCTAAAAGCTAGGTCTCTTGTGCTTAAACAGCCAAGTTGTAAAAACAAGGGGAAAGTTCTTGAAGGAAATTAAAAGTGCTACTCCTCCAGTAGACCAAAAATGAGGGTTTTTTACAGCCTGATTGTTGATGTGGAGAAAGTTTTAGCAGTCTGGATAGAAAATCAAACCACCACAATATTCCCTTAAACCAAAATCTAATTCAGAGCAAGGCCCCAACTCTCTTCAATTCTAAGAAGGCTGAGAGAGGTGAGGCAGATACAGAAGTAAAGTTGGAAGCTAACACATTGGTTGACGGGGTTTAAGGAAAGAGGCCACTGCCATGACATAAAAGTGCGAGGTGAAGCAACAGTGCTCACACAGAAGGTGCAACAAGAAGATATCCAGATCTAGCTAAGACAACTGATGAAGGTGACTACACTCGAATAGATTTTCAATATAAATAAAAACAGCCTACTGTTGGAAGAAGATGCCATCTACGACTTTCATAGCTAGAGAGGAGAAGTCAATGCCTGGCTTCAGAGCTCCAAAGGACACACTATCTTGGTAAGGGCTAACGCAGCTGGTGACTTTGTAAGTTAAAGTCAATGCTCATTTACCATTGTGAAAATCCTAAGGCCCTTAAGAAGCATGCTACGTCTACTGTGTTCTACAAATGGAACAGTAAAGCCGGGAGGACAGCACGTCTGTTTACCGCATGGGTTACTGAATATTTTAGGCCCATTGTTGAGACCTACTGCTCAGAAAAAAAGATCCTTTCAAAACATTACTGTTCACTGACAATGCACCGGGTCACCAAAGAGCTCTGAGGGAGATGTATTAAAACAAGGAGATGAATGTTGTTTTCATGCCTGCTAACACAACAGCCATTTTGCAGCCCATGAATCTAAGAGTGATTTTAACTTTCAGGTCTTATTTTAAGAAGTGCATTTCATAAGGTTATAGCTGTCGTAGACAGTGATTCCTCTGATGGATCCGAACAAAGTAAATTGAAAACCTTCTGAAAAGGATCCACCATTCTAGATGTCATTTGTGATTCACGGAAGATGTCCAAATATCAATATTAACAGGAGTTTGTAAAAAGTTGATCCAACCCTCACAGATGACTGAGGAATTCAAGGCTTCAGCGCTCCGGAGCTGGATGGCGATGATGACTACACAACAGTGTGAGAATAATTAATGCCACAGAATTTCTAAACTTTAAAGTGATAAATTTTATGTTATGTGTATTTTACCACAATAAAAAAAAATTACCGATTTATATTACTACTCCTCTCTCCATCACTAAACCAAATAAGTCAAGGGCAGGGATCTTATTGTGATCAATCTTTGTACACCTACCCCAGCGCCAAGCCCTCGGTGAAAGTATACTGAACCTAAGTCACATTTCTCAGGTGGAGTCCCTAAAACCACGATGTCCTCCAGGTTCAGAGCGCTGCAAACAGCACCTGAAACCACAAGTGGACGGTGGAGACCTTGTCCTATAGGCCTTTTCTTAGTTATAGAAGTCGATTCACTCACTAACAAATACTTACTTTTTTTAAAAAAATCAACTTGCATTACTAATTGTCGACTTCAAGCCAGACTCTTCCTGGTATCTGCCAAGAGCACAGCAGATACTCCAATCTCCCCTAGTTGACTTCCTCTTCCCGGAACATTTACCAGATGGCTCCTTGGAAGTACTTGGCCCCCTACTCCTCTTCTTCCACATCCCACTCCCCACACTAGCTTATCACTCACTTTTAAGCAGCCCTTCCTCAGTTTCCAGCCACACACCTAATAACCCTTTGCAAAGCCCAGGTTCAGGAAGGGGAATTAAATCTTTCAGCTAAGCAGGTGGTAGGCATTAGGTCTGGGCTCATACTTTACAGCATCGAAAGTCCTGGCCTGAGTTCTGTCACTGTCGATGGAAGCCTGGCTGAGTGTCCTGTAACTGGTTACTATGACCATGGTTATCCCAGTTATCCTCCCCCAGCCCTCACCCTGGCTGCCTTTCCCAAGCTCTCTCATCAGGGTGCTGGGATAGCGATCAGGGGCGTGCTCATTTCTGATCCTCTCGACTGTCTTCTGGTGGTACAGGCTGTGTTTGAAGAGCTTGCTAATGCAAAGGAATGGATAGGCCGTCAGTGGCTCTTTTTTTATGCAGGAAAGACATTTAAAAAGGCAATGTAATATAAGAGGTCATTTTTTTTTTTTAACATTGAAAAATAAAAGCAAGGGTAAAAGAAGAAGTTGGGCATTGACAGTTCTAGTTTCTCCTGCTCTGGCTCCTCCTGCCCCACTGGCAGGAAGCGCATCACACCTGCTGGTCACAGTGCTCCCAACGGCAAGCGCTGAGAATGTTGCCACCAATTGGGCAAGGGCATAAAAAATGTCTGTTCTTATAACTCATAAATTCCACTTAATTTATCCAAAGGAAATAATTAAAGAAGAATAAAAAATTTATTTAGGAAGATGACCATCAGTGCACAAAAGCTGATTAACAAACTACCTGGTCATCAAAGGTGAAGGTTGTTAAATAAATCTGGGTACATCACAAACACAATGTAATGCATACAGTGGTAGCTGTATGCTACCAAAAGTCACGTTTGCGAAGAATACTGGTAATGTGGAAAATGTTCAGCATACATTCAGTTATCAAAACTATATATAAAATCTCAGTTTTGTCCAAAACCAAAAATAAGGTCCATACATACATAATATATACACGCACATATATATAAAAATATGTAAGTTCGGAAAGAAATGTAAGACTGTTAGCGATAGTTCGGTCTGGAGGATGGAAGGATAAATCATTCTTTTCTTCTTTATACTGTTCTAATTACTTTTTATATACCCAATAAGGCTCAGGCAGAAAGAGGGCAAACTTTAAGCCCTATACACAAGATACTGATACAATAAAAATAATAAAACCTTTGTTTTCCAAAATGTCATTTTAAAAAATCTATTCTTCACTTGGCACCCTGGGTGTGACCACCACAAAAGCCAAAGGAGGCATAAAGCGTTGGCAGATCCAGGCCCCTGCTATGTGGTCACTTACCTGGACATTGAAAAATAAGGCAGGAACTACTAAAAACTAGATGACTTTTAATAAAACATGTAAGGTGATTACCATATTTAACAAATATATGATGTAACTGACATATACCATATATGCTTTCTACATAAATGTCAGAGAACTTTATCTTCATCACAGATAAAAGCAGTCTGCAAACCAGCAATCAGAAACCACCCGATGGTCTCTGTAACTCTACTACTAACACTCTGTATTGGTAGAAAACCCTGCTGGGGGGTTATTCAGGCTCAACTGTTCTATGGTAAAGTCAAAAGTTTGAGCATGCTTTTTCAGCATCTGGTTCCAATGACAAACTTCACTTACCCCACAGAAGCCCTTGGCTTGAAAAGAATGTTCCTTTTTTCACAAAATACCCCACAGGCAGTCTTCAACTTACAAACACATTGCCATCAGAAAGTTCACTGGCTGGGCAAAACTGGGAACACATTTTCCCATACAAATGAGGGAGGATCGGGTTCCTAGCATAGTTCCTAATGCCAATTTAACCCATACTGCTGATGAAATACTAAAGATCTGTTTAACAAAACAGAGAAAAAAATACTTCTGCAAATCTAAAACTTATGTAAAAAAACATCCAAAATACTGGTGCTTGCAGATATAGAAAAACCTGCGTTTCTGAAGCTTTTTTATCCATGCCATTCTTAGCAAGTGGCCAAACTGGCTTGCTCCCCAACAGAACCTGTCGCCTCTTACAGATTTTTCTACTTCAAACCTCTCTGTCCTGCTAATTTTCTGTGTCTCTGGAGATGAGCCCTCAAGTCCATAAATCCCCCTCAGGGTCAATCTGCAAAGTAGACCTGTGGCACACCTGGACACCGGGCACTGGGGAGAACAGTGCCCTGACTACAGCTCTTTTCTCTGGACCCGTGATCTCACACCCTATGACATGTTTTCTATGTTCCGCATCAGGCTGAGGGCAGTTGAGAACCAGACAGTAAAAATGATTTCTAAGTAGCCAAATGCCTATCGACATCCCCAATTTAAATAAAGTTTTGCTTTTCTACACAGGAAGGTCCTATTCTTTATTTCCACACACAAATCTAAGAAGCTTCTCTTTTCAAAAGCCTGAAAAAGGGAAGTGAAAGGGAAGACGCCTAACATTTGTTGAGTGCCTCTCTGCGTCGGGCACTTTTTTGCTCTCATTTACAAGAGGAAACTAAGGATTTAAGTGCCTTGTCAGGGTTCCCCTGCAACAGTCTAAGATCTGTGAGTTGAAACTAGAACCTGCCTGGCTGGTCTGAAGTCAGTGGAGGCAGGGTCACAGCCAGCTGCCACCTGACTAACTACATAAGGAACTCAAAGAAGCCCACATCAGACTTCACCTGCTGCAGTTCCATTCACTAACTGCTCTTAAGGACACAAAGCGGCGCCTGAAATACTGTTCTAATACTCTCTAAAATTAAGTATTCCCAAGTGCTGGCACTTCAAAGGGGCTGTCTGAAACACTGGCAACCTCGAGGTTCCAGGCAGATGAGGCTTTTATACACCAGTGGGCCCCGGTCATCTCTGCTTGCCTTTGCCTCGTGCGTCGTGCTACACCCTCTGGATGTCTTCTGATCCAGATGCGCGCTGTCCTGACCCTGCTGCCTTAGCAAGAGCAACTTTTCTCTTCAATTTTTTGTAATGCGGCATGGAGAGACACTGCAGAGCACGGGTAAAGGATTCAGCTTCAGAGAATTTTATCATCTGAGGCCACAGTACTCAAAAGGAAGGGAAAACAGAGATTAAAAGACTATGCAAATGAACAAAGACTGATGAGGGCCAAACCAGGTGACTTAATGTTTTCAGTCAAGAATTGATCAAGGAGGCCAGGCACAGTGGCTCAAGCCTGTAATCCTAGCACTCTGGGAGGCTGAGAGGGAGGATCACTCAAGGTCAGGAGTTCGAGACCAGCCTAAGAGAGAGCGAGACCCCGTCTCTACTAAAAAATAGAAAGAAATGATCTGGACAACTAAAAAAAAAATATATATATATATATATATATATGAAAAAATTAGCCGGGCATGGTGGCACATGCCTGTAGTCCCACCTACTCAGGAGGCTGAGGCAGAAAGATCGCTTGAGCCCAGGAGTCTGAGGTTGCTGTGACCTAGGCTGACGCCAGGACACTGTAGTCTGGGCGACAGAGTGAGCCTCTGTCTCAGGGAAAAAAAAAAAAAAAAAGAGTTTACTCTGTACAAACTTCATGCACAGCTGCAGGGAGGTTAGAGTTCTGCAGTCACAGGCCCCTCTCCTATGAATAGTGGAAGGCAAGGGACGGCTTCAACAAAGAAAAAGCCAGCTTCAGAGGGGTGGTGTGTGGCCTTAGACACAAGGCTGAGGAAGAAGGGGGCAAAGGTGGACAAAAAGAGCCACTGAGGAGGTGATCTGAAAGGTACAGGCAGGCAATCAACACAGCCTGACAATACAGTGGGACACGAGCTGAGCTTCTCCAATCCGCCCTGCAGTGCAGCGGGCATCCACGGAGTTAAGGCAGGAGTGGGTGCTGACAGGGGTCGGGACTACGCAAAACATGCTGGTGGTTCAGCCTGCTTTACAGCTGTGAGCCCAGACCCCAAGCAGCAACCCAAACAAGAAGATTACGAAGTGGTCACCCACAAGGAGACTGGAGGGGAGGGGAGAGGAGTGATACAGCAGAAGGCAGCAGTGTCCAAAACAGAAGGCACAGGCTTCTTTGCCAGCGTTGGGTTTCGGAAGGAACTTTCACTTTCGACCCACTGACCTCGTTGACAGGGTGCTGTTTAGGTTTGAAATGCAGGGGAAGGTACAGGGATCCAGGCCCAGAGGGCAGAATGTCACTTCACTGAGAGCTGGAATACTTGTAACAAGGAAGAGTTCGGTAAGAGGTTCCATTAAGGTTAATCAACTCGGCAGCCAAGGCCAGGCAGAGTCTCCAACACAGGAAGAAGACAGAAGCTCTGGACTAGAGGGGCTCCCTCTCTAGACGTCCGGAAAACGCAGGGGTAGCAACTGGTGTCAACCTCCACTCCCCGGTTGCCAGCAGCCTCCTCCGCGGGGGAAAATGGGAAGCTGGCACTCATTCGGAACACCCGGCCCAGGAAGTTCAAAGTACACAGAGAAAACGTGGCCTTTCATGTAGATTTAATTACATCCTCCATTCCCTGTGCCATAAATGTTACGACTCAGTGAACTGGCTTATCTTTTTCATTCTTCAAAACACAGTTATTAAACATGTTGTAGCAACAAAAAGCAATCCCAGCAGAGGATTTAGCCAGCAGATGCCAATCTAGAGAATCTGATTCATGATTTACCCAGCCCTTTCAACATCCACGTTGCTAACAAAACAGTCCCTGAAGGCCTCAGTGATGAATACATAACACGGGACTTGCTCCCACAGTAATCGTCACTGCTTTGAACACGGCTGGAATGCCTGGCTTCCTGGTCACCCTTCTCTCATCAGCAACTCATCTTTGTTCCTGGCAAGAAGGGTCCCTGGCCAGGCCGTTGTAAAGATCCTCTTGGAGATAAGGAAAGTTCCTATGGTACAAGGTACATAATAAGCCCCTGAAACTCTCCCTGCTCCAATGGGACCTCTCCTGGGCTGAGAAATGATATATCACACAAGGAGTCAGCACAGGGCCCTACAAAACTGGATAATAAAGCAGGCACCGCTGACTCAGCAGATTCTGTGACATGTCCAGACACCTCTGCTGCAAGACCTGGCACAACCTTCCTGGACTTGGCCACTCTCTCCAGGGACAAGTTCCCAGGCCTGTCAGAGCAGCTGGCTGCTTGCTTATTCACCTGTGCGCAAACTGAGCTAACATGGGCAAGGCTGCCCAGGGGGCAGACTGGGGACCACAGCCACTGTGTGACACCCAGGGCAGTACCGACAGACCCACCCACACAGGTAGGAGGCATCGGGCATGGAGGAAGAGCTGGACAGGCCCACATGTGAACCCTTGGTTCCACCCCTGACTGGTGGGGCAAACTTAGGCAGGTTACTTAACCTCTGAGCCTCCGCTCTCCCCTGTGACACAGGACCAGTACCCCACACCTCGGGACAGGAGCCCATGGGCTAGCGATCTTTACGTGCCTTTCTCCAATCCTGCTACGACGCTCACTCGCCACACACTTTCTCAGAGTGCTAATTCCAGATGCCGTGATCTGCAAAACTCCTTCTGCACCTCTCTCTCAATCCCTCCAGCACACACAGACAGAGGGAAATCTCTCCTAAAAGACAGACCAGGCCTGGTGGGGGCATCTAACCATCTAAGGGTAGGGTCAGTGGGGTCGACACTGACAGCCTAAGGCAAAAGCTGAGAGGGGTGATAAGGCAACAGGAGGGGGGCAGAATGACAGTCCGATGCCAGCCAGACCTGCAGGGGAGGGACGCGTGGTGTACAGTGGTAACGGGACATCATTCAAATGCCTTACTCGGCACACAGGGCTGGCAAGCTGGCCTCAACTGCCGTTCCTGCCTCTTCCTGCTCCATACCAGGTGGGAGCACGCACTCCTGTTCTGAGCCCTCCAGAGCAGCCTGGAATGCCACCCTGCGCATGCGCACGAACCTCTCCCATCTGGCTAACTCCTGCTCATCTTCCAGCTCCAGCTCAGTCATCACCTCCTGGGGTCTGTCTTCTCCAACTCCCCACCCCCAGCAGTTCTGTCTCCCTCGTGGGTGTTCCCACGGCGCTCTGCCACTGACTCGACTGCACTGTCAGGAGTTGTATCAGGTATGTGTCTACTGCCTTAGTCATCTTCACATGCTGGGTACGAGGGACACAACAGGCTGAATAAATTAATGACTCAGGTGTCACTTAGTACCTTACACTGCCTACTCCCTTGATGGACCCTGATCAGAGAGAATAGGGTTCGAGTACTGGCTGTGCCACTGACGAGCTGCACGCACTTGGGGAAGACACTTTCCTTTCTGAGTCTGAGTTTCATCATGTATTAAAAGGAGGGATGAATAATCACCACCTACCCCACAAGACTGTGGCTGACTCAGGATCACTTGAGAAAGCAGGTGTGTGAATTCCAGTAACTGTGCGTGCTCCTTTAGAGTCCTCATGTTTTCTCAAACCCCTTAAAATGTTCTGTCTCTAGAGAACGATGCCATGGCACATGTTATGAGTCTCATCTGTGTGGACACATTAGCAAAAGTTAAAAAGAAAACCCTATGAGGGCCGTATTTAACACTTACCCTTAACTCTCAGGCTCTGAATACTTGCCCAGTTGATGTCGGCAGCTGCCAAAGAAGTGACATTTGACTCTGGAAGTGTGTTCCAATTAATTTACTATTAAAGCTTTCCAGCTGCGACTAGATAAGCTCAAGGCTGAAGACTTAGGAAGGTTAACAGTTAAATCACCACTTGGCAAAACAAACATAAGCAATTTGACACGATCATGTGTCGTAACTCATAGTTCACTTACTGAAACCATTCTAAGTCTCTTTTCCTAATAGATACCCCTCTGGCCAATTACAAGATAAATATACAAAGAATGTCAACTAAGAATTTACAACTAAGAACCAAGGATAGAATAGTTAAAAAGAGGGCAAATTTTTTAAAAAAGCTCATTATAAGTAACTTAGGGGAAAAAAATTTTAATGACAACAAACAAAACTCACCTAACACCTGAAAAGCCAGGAACTAGGGTCATAACAGGCACTTAATGTTTGCTGAATAAATTAATGTATCAGATGGCACTTAGTACTATAAGGTGCCCATTGCTTCAAAGGACCCCGGATCAACTTAGTAGAAACCAGGATTCAAAGAAGATTCAAGTACTGGCTATCCCATTGACGAGCCAGTGTGAGCTTAGGGATGACACTTTCATGTCTGAACCTTAGCTTTATTATTTATTATAATTGGGTATGTGTGTATATTTATGTATATATTACATAAGATATATATCCTATGTAATATGTAATATATAGCATGTATATATTTTATATATGATGTTTTACATAAAGATATAAAAAACATATAATACATAAAACCCTCTACACTGGAAGACACACATCACTTTATTACGGCACGTTCTTCGTGGTTTACAAACATTTTCATATCTATTTTCGCATTTTATTCTCAAAACATCTAGATCCCATAGAGAGAACAGATTCCCAACCGCTTGACAGAGATGATCAAAAAACCATGAAGGTAGGGCCAGGCGCGCTGGCTCACACCTATAATCCTAGCACCCTGGGAGGCCAAGGCCAGAGCATTACTTGAGGCCAAGAGTTTGAGATCATCGTGAACAAGAGCGAGATCCGGTCTCTACAATAAAATAGAAAAATTATCCAGGCATAGTGATAGGCGCCCGTAGTCCCAGCTACTCTGGAGGCTGAGGCAGGAGGATCGCTTTTGCCCAGGAGTTGGAGGCTGAAGTGAGCTATGACACCACTGCACTCCAGCCCCAGGAGACAAAGAGAAACTCTGTCTCAAAATAAAAGTAATAAAAAACATGCCTTGTACCACGACATACAGAGGCTGAGCGAGGACGGATTCACAGTATTTTGACTTCTCTCTACTCTGCAACTTTTCCCAAGGTTCCACGTTGGCCAGGACAAGGAAACAGAGTTCCAAGTCTCCACCCAGGCGGGCTAGCTCTGTAACACTGCACAAGCTATCCCCGCCCCATTCCCATCCGCGCTGCTGGAATATTCAACATGTTCTCCATCACAGACAGCCCCAGCCTCTACACACCGCAGTCTCAGACACAGCAACTCCAGCAGATTGCCCAAAGCGAGGTTCAAACAGCACATTTCTACGGCTCTGCACATATTCAGACAATAGCGGAAACCCTGGAATGGGCAGTTTAGCTGACAGAGGTTATGTCCGTCCTGGTTAGGGAGGACAAAAGGAGTCTGCAAGGAGAAACAAAAAACCTGGGAAGTCACTGAATATATATGTAAGAACACTTTTACTTCCTACCACGGTAGATTCTGTGCCCGGTGAAATGTGTTAAACTGCATGAGCTGTTCTGAGACAAGAAATAGGATCGGTTGCTATATATAAGCACCATATCTGGGGACATCTTTGCTGCAAAATAAATGGAGATTCAGACAGGAACTAGGAATAGGTGTTTATGGAGTGAATTCAGAAAGCCTGACACATTGCAACTCTTCTTCACATCCTAAGAGCTGGCTGGATCATGTCAATTACCATCTGTCATTCCAGAGATAAAGTAGGTCCTTTTCATTTATTTTATGAATCCATCCCTCCAGGGTAGGACAGTTTAAAACAGGGAGGAAAAAAAAACACAGGCTGGCAAACAATCTGCACTACTTATGACTTAAGGCCGAAAAGTAGCAATGGTCATTTCCCCGGTGGGCTACTTCATAGATTCTGTCCCTTCTCTTTTCAGAGTCCATTTGTACAAGGTATCTGGCAAATTATTAATTACTCCTTCATAAAGGAACTTAATATTTCAAACCCAGCTGAAATCTTCTCAATTGTTTTCCTAAAGTAGAGTTCTAAACATCATGGGAATCTGTAGGAAAAACAGAAGTTTAAGGGAGAGCCTGAGGACAGGAATAAAGCATGTAAGTTATTTATGGACGAGAAAAGATATCTTCAAGTAAGAGCTGCGTGGGGAGGGGAGCTGCCTCAGTGAAGGGCTGAACAAAATCAGGGCAAACACAGGAAAAGGAAATACACATTTCTTTTTTTAAAACTAAAGAGATTCAAAAGATACTTTATTTTTTATTTTTCCTAATCTTTAGAATCTTTGAAAAAAAGATACTTTTTTTTTTTTTTAAGGAGGCAGAGTTGGCAGTGTACAGTCTAAGAGACGGGGCTGGGGAGGGGGGCCCGGTTCCCTGCTACGCTGCTCAGGTCGGCAACGGGGCCTTACGCTACCTGTCAGTTCTCTGCATCCTTTAAGCGGTTAGGTCTTACAGGGAAATCAGTTTACTGTCCCACGGGACACCTGGGAATCACCAGAATGAAGTTTACTAATGTCTAAGGACCAGACACCGTCCTGTCCTGCTGTAGCAGCAGCAAACGCCACACGCACCTCCAGCCACAGGAGACAACACAACACACAGGCAGGGATGGCTTCCAAGGCCGGGCCGAGTCTTTTTGTGAGGGATCACGCAGACATTCTCAGGGCTGCCACTGTGCTTCGACGCGCCTGAGTGGAGCCTTCCAGAAGGCACAGTTTGACTGCTTCCTATGCTCTCCCTCAGGAACTCTCGATAGGCATTCTGACCCAATTACCCTGATTTGATTAATTCACATTGCATGCCTGTATCAAAACATCACATGTATCCTACAAAGATAGACAACGATTATGTATCCATAATAATTTAAAATATTTTTTTAAAAAAAAAAACAGGCACTCTGCCTCACAGAATTTTGCAAGTTTGCCTCACAGACTTTGAAAGAGGAGATCTTTATTCTCTAGTAACTCAATGCAGCTGTTCCCATGAGTAGACATTCCAGGAGCTCTTGAGTGTTTACCCAGAGCCGCATGCTCAGTGCAAGTCGAGAGTTCCCAAGAAGATAACTCACTTGTCTCCAGTTGTGAAATACTCAGAAGGGAGCTGCAATTAGAGCGTGGAGATAAGAATGAAAATGTTCCAGGGTATCGCTAGTCCCTAAACCTGGTAGTACTAGGGCCCAAAACAAATATGTTTTTTTCATGCCTCATAAGCATCAAGGCGGGGAAGAGGGAGTAGAGAAGAAAAGAAACACTCTATGAAATACCTCCTGGCTGAGGATGACATTCAAGGAGGGAGGCCCTGAGGGTAAACAAAAGAACTCCACTCTCAGGTTTGACATTCCTTTTGGAAAAGGATCCTTTCTGTAAATAGCTGGTTGGAGAGTGGGAGGGGGAGAGAGAACCCACTGGATTTAGCAGGCAAACATAATACTTGGCCTACTTTTTAAAAAATAAATTATTTGAAATATCTGGCATATTTTTTTTAATTTGTCATAAAGACAAAAAATTCTAAAATCTGCCTGACAAGTTAAAGGCAGGAGATACAATAGGGGGATATCTTTGTCCTTTCACTTTGCAAATACAAGTGGGCATTAAAATCAGAGATGGGCCGGGCGCGGTGGCTCACGCCTGTAATCCTAGCTCTCTGGGAGGCCGAGGCGGGCAGATTGTTTGAGCTCAGGAGTTCAAGACCAGCCTGAGCAAGAGCGAAAGAGATTCCGTCTCTACCAAAAATAGAAAGAAATTAATTGGACAGCTAAAAATATATAGAAAAAATTAGCCGGGCACGGTGGCGCATGCCTGTAGTCCCAGCTACTCGGGAGGCTGAGGCAGGAGGTCTGAGGAGTTTGAGGTTGCT
>CAUYSK010077297.1:0-59049 GCA_963575035.1 Avahi laniger | reverse complement strand
GTTCTTTGAGTCGATTCATTAGGTTGTCTATTTGTGATCTTTTTGACTTTTGGATATAGGCATTTATGGAAATAAACTTTCCTCTCAGGACTGCTTTGGCTGTGTCCCACAGATTTTGATAACTTGTGTCACCTTTGTCATTTAATTCAAAAAATCTTTTGATTTCCATCTTTACTTCCTCATTTATGAAGAAATTGTTCAGCGGAAAGTTGTTTAATTTCCGTGACTTTGTGTGGAGGTGAGAGTTTCTGTTGGGTTTGATATCTGTTTTTATTCCACTGTTATCTGAGAAGATGCATGGTATGATTTCTATTTTTTTAAATTTTTTGAGACATGCTTTGTGTCCTAGAATACAGTCAATCTTAGAGAATGTCACGTGAGCTTATGAGAGAACATGTAGTCAGTGGTTTTTGGGTAGAATGTCCTGTAAATGTCAGTGAAGCCCATTTGTTCTACAGTTCTGTTTAAGTCCATTTTTTCTTTCTTAATTTTCTGCTTGGAGAATCTGTCCTGTGCTGTCAGAGGGGCGTTGAAGTCTCCAATATTATGGTGTTGCTGTATATCAATTTGTTTAGATCAAATAGAGTTTGCTTTATGAATCTGGGTGCACCTAAGTTGGGTGCATACATATTTAGAATTGTTATGTCTTCTTGTTGAACTGTACCCTTCACCATTATATAGTGAGCCCCTTTGTTTTTCATTACTTTTGTTGATTTAAAAACCAAGTTGTCTGAGATCAAAACTGCCACACCAGCCTTCTTTTGGCTTCCATTTGCCTGCAATATTGTTTTCCACCCCTTTACTTTGAGTCTAAATGCATCGTTGCAGGTTAGATGCATTTCTTGGAGACAGCAGATGCTTGGCTTGTTTTTTTTTTTATCCATTCAGCCAGTCTATATCTCTTGAGACGGGAGTTCAAACCATTCACATTTATTGAGAGAACCGATAAGTGGTGTGAATTACTGTTCATTCTATTGGGTTGCATTTTGTTGCTTTGTTTTCTGTCTTGAGCTATTGTGGAATCTAGCCTTTGATCTTTAACTTTTGAGTGGTTTCACCTTCAAGAGTGTTTATTTTGCTGATCCTTGTGTAATTCTGTTTTGAGTACTTTTGGGATTGCTGGTCTTGTCTTGGTGAATTCTCTCAGTCTTTGGTTATCTGAGAATGTCTTTATTTCTCCTTCATATATGAAACTTAGTTTAGCAGGGTACAAGATTCTAGGCTGGGCATTATTCTGTTTCAGGGGAGTGAGAATGGGGCCCCAATCTCTTCTTGCTTGTAGAGTTTCAGTTGAGAAATCTGGAGTTATTCTGACGGGCTTTCCTTTGTATGTTACTTGTTTCTTTCACCTTACAGCTCATAGAAGGGCCTCTTTAGTGACTATTTTGGTCAATCTGATGACTGTGTGACGTGGTGTCTTGCTATTTGCATTGAATCTCCCTGGGGTCCGTTGAGCTTCTTGTACCTGTATATCTAGTTTTTTAGCAAGACATGGAAAATTATCCTCTATTAATTCTTCAAATAGCTTATCCGGCCCTTGAGTGTTTTCTTCTTCACCTTCTGGAACCCTTATCACCCTCAGGTTCGCTTTTTTCACATAATCCCACATTTCTTGTAGGCTTATTTCTTTTCTCTTAATTTCCTGCTGGATTTCTCTGACTGACTTATTTAATTGGAAGGAGTTGTCTTCAATCTCTGAGATTCTTTCTTCTGTTTGATTTACCCTGTTCTTGAGGCTTTCCATGGTGTTTTGTAGTTCTCTGTATAAGTCCTTTATTTCCAGGAGATCGGTTTGATTTTTCTTTAATATTTCGATTTCTTTAGTGAATTTTTCCTCGAGGTCCTGGATTTTTTTTGTGGTTTCTTTGTGTTGGCTGTCCATTTTTTCTTGCATATCATTGAGTTTTCTTGCAATCCATGTTTGAAATTTTTCTTCTGTTATTTTAATGTTCTGAGTTTGGTTAATATCCATTGCTGGGGAGCTGTTGTTCCTCTTTAGGGGTGTGCTTTCTGTTTGAGTCTTCATACTTTCAGAGTTCTTTGGCTGGTTCCTTCCCATCTGGATCAGTTATTCCTTCCTGCCTTTAAATTTTTGTTTGTATAATGACACGCCCTGTTTATTCTCTGAGCCAGTAGGTGGTATTTGTGGGTGAGATTCGATCACACCCTTTGTGATGAATCAGTGGATGCACTAAAAGGGTGTGCAGGATGACCTTCCTGTCAGTAGGTGGCACTTGTAGGGAGGAGCGAGCTGCGGTGCTGTTTTTGGGTCCTGTAGCTGGCTCTTATTCCTCTAGAGAGGCCCTCTTGTGCCTTGGGTGGTGGGTGGGGCCCTGGGATTTCCAGGTGTGTCCTTATTCTCCACCTCAGTGGGAGGTGTGAGTCTGGGTGGGGCTGGGTTGGGCAAGCCGGCTTTCAGGCTCCACAACTGCTGCTAGCATGGTAAAAGGTCTACTCTTTGTTTCTGTGCAAAGCTGCTGGGAGGGGCTGAAATGGGTCCCCTCAGCTGAAAGTCTGGGCTTGGGGAGTGGGGCTGTCCAAGACCCGCACTCTGGAGCAGGTCTCGCTCTCCTCCACTCTGCCTCTCTCCGTCGCCTCTCCCAGGCCTCTGCCAGCAAGTGGGACCTCAGGACGATAGATTGCCCCTGATTATGACTTGGGCCGGGTGGTTCCCTACCCAGGATCATAACCTGAGCTGTCCTTATTCTCCACCTCAGAGGGGGCAGGACCAGAAGTGAGTCTGGGTGGGGCTGGGTTGGGTAAGCCTGCCCTCAGGCTCCACAACTGCTGTTAGCAGGGGTCAACATTCTGCTCTTTGTTTCTATGCAGAGCTGCCTGGAGGGGCTGAAATGGCTCCACTGGGCTTAAAGTCTGGGCTTGGCAGCCTGGGCTGTCCAAGACCCACACTCTGGGGCAGGTCTCGCTCCCCTCCAATCTCCGCCTCTCTGTGTCCTCTCCCAGGCCTCTGCCAGCAAGCAGGGCCTCAGGCCGATGGATCTCCCCGGCTGTGATGTGGGCCGAAGGTTCCCTACCCAGGATCGTAGCTGCCCCGGCATGCTGATCTGCCCCTGAAGGCACACACTCCTCTGTAGGCTCTTTCACAGATCTCTCCTCCATGCCCCAGGGCAGTGCAATTGTGACCTGGTTGTATGGGGTCTGGTCTGCAGGCCTGACTCCTGGACCCTGGAGATCAATCCCTGACCCTGCCAGGGGGAGAGGTGCTGGTCTTGAATCACCTACAGGGTGCCCAAGCTGGATCAATTTCATTCCACCTCGGGATTTGCCCGGCTCTCCTGGAGTCCCCAGGCAAGTAGCACCTGGGAGGGCTGGTGGGTAGGGAACTCGCAGTCTGAGTACCCCGCAGTCTGCTGTAGGGCCCCAAAAGGAAAGGTCCTGTTTCTTGGAGATGCCTCCGTGTGATGGCTAAATTGTTTTTCTGGGCACGCACGGGTAGGGAGGGGGAAGGAGAGGATGGAGCACTATGGCGTCTGCCTCTAGGCTCAGGTCTGCACCCAGGGAGGTGCCCTGAAGGGGCTGGGAGCCCGGTGCTGAGCCCACAAGAGGCCACTGCTCACTAGCGACAGATGTCTCTGAGCTGGTGTCGGCAGGTCTCTCCAGCCACTCAGGAGCCACCAGCAGTCTGAGATGCAAGGGAGGGGGAAGTTAACCGCTCCACCTACCCTTGTCGCTGGTCTCCAAGCCTCTCAGGACCTTTCTCCTTCCAGTTCTCCTCCACAACGTCTTCCCGTGGAGTTTCCTATAGTTTCAGGCACCCTTCCTTCTGACCCTTACCTGATCTATGTTTCTCTGCTCATTTATTTTTTTTCTCTTTCTTCTAAAATTCGTCTTTTTTGCAGAGACACTCTGACTGGCGGCTGGTCTCATCCGCCATCTTGGCTCCTCCTGTCTATTTCTTCTTGCTTGAGTATTGGCAAATTGCGTCTTTCAGAGAATTGGTCCATTCATATAGATTATCAAATTTATGGAAATGGAGTTGTTCATAGTATTTCTTTATTATCCTTTTTAACAATTTATTTTTAATTATTATAAATTGTTTAATTTAGTTGTTATAACTTTGTTTTCAATTGACACATAAAAATTGTACATATTCATATTACAGTGTGACAATTTTTTAGATAGAATAAATAAGTTCTAGTGTTCCATTGTAGAGTAATGTGACCATCCTTTATTCTTCTTTTAATGTTCATGGGATCTATAGTGATGTCTCCTCTTTCATTTCAGATATTAGTAATTTTTATCTTTCCTCGCTTTTTTAAATTAATTAGCCTTTTCATAGAAGCATATCAATTTTATTAGTGTTTTCAAATAGCCAGCTTTGATTTTGTTGAATTCCCCCATTGATTTCCTTTTTTCAATTCCACTGATGTCTGCTGTTATTTTTATTATTTTTTTCTTCTGTTTACATTGCATTTAATTTACTCTTCTTTTTCTAGTTCCCTAATGTGGTACAAGATTTATTTTAGACCTTTCTTCTTTTCCTAATATAGTCATTCAATTCTGTAAATTTCCCTCTAAGCATCGTTTTTGCAGCATCCAACAAATTTTGATAGGTTATGTTTTCATTTTCATTTAGTTAAAAATATTTTTAAATTTTTGTTCACATTTCTTCTTTAGCCCATATTTGTTTAGAAGTGTGTTGTTTAATCTCCAAGTATTTTGGAATTTTCCGGCTGTCTTTCAGTTATTGATTTCTTATTAATTCTGTTGTATCGGAGAGCTGAGATTGTACGGTTTCTATTCTTTTAAATTTGTTAGAGTGTGTTTTATAGGCACGAATATGGTCTGTCTTGGTGAACGTTCCATGTGAACTTGAGCAGCCTGTGTATTCTGCTGTTCTTGAATGAAGTAGTCTGCAGATGTCCGTTATATCCAATTGATTAATGGTGTTGTTGAGTTCAACTATGTTCTTACTGATTTGCTGCCCACTGGATCTTTGTATTTCTGGTAGAGGAGAGTTGAAGTCTTCCAACTATAACAATGGATTCATCTATTTCTCCTTGCAGTTCTATCCATTTTTGCCTCATGTATTTTGATGCTCTGTTGTTACAAACACACACTTAACATGTCATAGATTGTTATGTCTTCCTGGAGAATTGACCCTTGGAAATTACGTACTGTTTCTCTTTATCCCTGAGAACTTTCTTTGCTTTTCCTAACTTTTGCTACTGTAGACACAAAGACTTCCTTTCCTCTTGTGATTTGTCTGTCATTTGTATCTGGATTGGTGGGGATCACCTGGGTTAATCTGAACTCTGGGATTCAACTTGGATTCAGATTTGCTTCAGTTGTTTTCATTCCAATATGCAAGCAGGGGGAGCCAAGGCCATGAGGCACACCATTCCCTTGGTCAAGGGTAGAAACTCAAGAGGGCTGCCTGGAAAAATCGTTGCCTCTTAAAGCATCATTTTAGCACTTCTACACTGTAGCTTTCACCTACATTCTTTTACCCAAAGCAAGTCACATGGCCAGGCTTAGCATCAATGGGGCATGGAAATGTCTCCTCCATTGAGAGGAGGCTGTGGAATGTCAATATTTGCAGAACAATAATCTACCCACCATATCACCATTTTGCTACCTTAAGATAAATTTCACCCTCCCCTCTGGAATCTAGCATGGAACAAATATGGCAATTTTAGTTGTTGAGAGTCAATTGTAATTAATTAGCAATGGTTTTCTAGGGTCCTCTGATGAGAGCACTCTGAGACCACGCCTGGACTCAGCAATAAAGAAGACTTATATGCATTAAATAAAGGTGTAATAGGCCCAAGCAGAAGGACAGAAAATAGTAGGCACAAGTACCGTTAGAGAGAGAATGGCATACCTAAAGTATTGGGTCTTGATGCTGATCATAGAGATTAGCTGGGTGTGAATCCCACTACTGGCATTAGCTCTGAGATCTTGTTGAGTTAACTTTACCTCTTTAAACCTCACTTCTCACATCTATACAGTGAATATATTTGTAGTATTTATTTCATAGGATTTTTGTGAGCATTAAATAATGTAATTCATGTAAAAAGTTTATAAATGTATCTGACACAAAATATGCCCTTAAGTGTTAGCTGCTGCAATTATTTGCCTCCATTGTATACTAGATGGAGTGCAAGCTCTGACACACGTGGGCTCCGTTGTTGGCTCTGCTTCTTATAGGCTCTGTGACTTTGAGCAAATGCTCTCAGAAAAACTCTTAGACCTTCAATTTCCTCATCTATAAAAGGTGCAATAATAATATTTACTGTATAGGATGGTGGCAAGAAATATATTTATACTCTCATCTTTATACCACCCATTGTTTGGTCTTGCCGAACCAGCAAATTTTCCCATCTCTCCAAAATCTTTCTCTTGTGTTTGAGTTTTTCTGATAAACATACTTATGTGCTTCTGCATCTTCTATGAGGCATAATTTAAAATGTGGCCCTCCGCACTCTGCATGGGTATAGGCCGGGCCTCCGTCCAGATACAATGTAAAAAAGGAAAGCTTGGCATGGACCTAATTTTCCCTTGTTGGATCCAAACCGTTGTTCCTTCATCCTCACTTTAAAGCTTATATTTCTTTGAAACAGTATAGTAAAGTATTTAAGAACAGTCATAGATAACTTTCAAAGTTTGCAATTCTATCTCTCTCATTTATTAGCTATGTGACCTAGGAAAATTTATGTGTTTTCTTTGTACTTCAGTTTCCTCATCTCTAAGCTGAGAATAATGATAGCATTTAGCTAATTGGCAATTGTGAGGACTAAAAATGAGATAATACATATAAAAGTTATTGAAAGTGTTGGCAGATACTAAGTACTCTATTTTAGCTACTGCTATTGGGATACTCTTCACTTTTCTCCACATCTGTAATTATTAAGGGTTTCATTCTTATATTCGTGGTTGGCTTCTTCACCCAAGTTCTGCCACTCTCATGACTTATTTCAATTTTATTTGAGTGTCCATTCAAATCTCTAACTTCAGAGTTTCTTGGCCTCTTGAAACTTATTTTTTTAACTTTATATCCACAAGGACCAGACCTTGTTATATCCTGGAAAATGTTTTACCCCTTCAACTTTAAACAGAACTATCCCACTTTCTGAACATAATTTTTAACCTTTCTACTTTTCTCATTGTCTTAAAACCCTTGCCTACTCATTGCACCTTGTAATGGTTAATTTTATGTGTCAACTTGGCTGGGCCATGATGCCCAGATATTTGATTGACCTCTCTCAAACAAGAGGGAATTCTACCAGCAAGGAGTTTTGGGGCTCAGACATCAACTCTTCACTTGGTGTCTAATGTCCAGCCTGCCAGGCTACCTACTGACAGATTATGGACTTGTCAAGTCTTCACAATCACATGAGACAACTTCTTAAAAAGATTTCTCTCTCTTTCTGTCTCTCTTTCACACACATACACACACACACACACACAGACACACACACACACATCACTATTGTTCTGTTCTGTTTCTCTGGAGAACCCTGACTAATGAATGCACATTTCTATTCCAGATTCCTTTTATTTCTCCATTTTATCCCAGTATATCAGCCAACACCTTCCTTTTCTACTCATCTGGGAATCTGTGCATGATCTATCATTTCAACCTCTTGCCCTTGTGGGACACATCTGCTTGGAAAAACACAAACCCTTGTTCAATCTGCTTTCTTGGCACCTGCTCTAGGGTTTCCAAGTCCTATAAGAAAGAAAAAAGTCACAGACTGAGGTAGATTAGTGTCCAGCATTATTAAGGGCCCTAATGACTATTTCCCATATGAATTATTTCAGACCTTTGTGATTCTTTTCAAGTTGCCTTCCCACCACCTGCCATTAACTCATACACAATTTCTATTCTCACCCTAAGAAGAAAATAAAAGTTACCAGTGTGAAGTTTTTGACCTTCTCTATTAATTTCCTGCTTTACTGGCACCTTCACAGATTGAATACCCAGACTTGCCTGACTTCTTGCTTCTTACAACTTGTCCAAAGAGAACCTTTCTATACCTGCTTTGCATCGTTATCCTGTCTTCTCCTTAGTGACATTACTTTATATGTTAGTATATTTTCCGGTTGTCGAATACAAAAAGCCCTTCTAGTTTATTATCCTTCCTAATCTTACTGAGACATTTGACTCCTTACATTTCTTCCTCCTTCTTGAAACTTCTCCTGTCCTATTCTTCCTTATATCTACTCTCCTTGTTCTCCTCATATCTGTCTCATTTCTTCTTTTGTGCCTTCTCATCTTCTTGAATCCCCTGAAAATGTATAATCCCCAGAAGCAAAGATTTGGACCACTTTCTTTCCTTCTATGCACTTTCTCCCTTAAAAGTATCATCACCTTATCTGTTCGAAACTGTTTTATTCTTATGCTTAAAAACAAAAACCTGTTATTATTTTAAAGGAAGCTCTCAAAACAGCATGCATAGGAAGTCACTGGCTTCTGCAGTGGGTTGGTAGCTTCTGACACCCAACAGGAGAGAATGACTCTTCTCAGTCCACTGTCCACCAGACACACTGTCGGAATTTGACAGTAATTTTTAATTCTGCTATATTTAAATTCAAGAGCTCTGTTTGCATGTCACTTTGTGTGTGGTGTCATGTTCCATGTGTTTCCTGGCATCTTGCATGACTGAATGATTGGGAATGGGAAAATATGAGAGTATAACAAATATGGAATATGACTTACCTTCAAACTTCTCACCATTTAGAAGGAATTTAGTTATTTTCGTTTTCTTCTCTCTTATCTAATTTTCTTCTTACTTAATTCACTACTGGCCCATTTATTCAACAAATCTGTATTGATTGCCTCTCAAAATATAATGGTGAATAAGAATAGACACCACTCAAGTAGCTTCCTGCTTAATAGGGGAACAGATAACTGTAACTTGAATTTTCTTAGATGTTTTTCTCTGGCAGATACGAATTGGATCACTTTAATATTTATAACATAAAGTTTGATGTAATTTTCCCCAATTTGCATAGCATACCCAGCAACTTGCAGAATCTCCTTCAAGTAGTTGAGAGTTCTCAGGGAGTGTTTTACATAGGTTCAAGAATCAACCTCTCAGCGCTGGTTTTATCTCATGTAGGGGCTCCTTTCCATTGATATAGTCTTCTAGATAAGCTATTTAAAAGAGGCTCTCCTTACTATAAGAATTTGAAATTCCACACCACAATTTAAGTTTCAGTGTTCTCAAGGCCTGCAAAGGCTCAAGGTACCAAAATGATTTTAAATTCACTTCAGACTCTCCATGTCAGTCATACTCTACTCTATAAAAAGGTGCCTTAAATTTCTTATTTAAATAACACTCTATCATTCTATTTATAGCAATTCTTCTCTTCAGGTGATTGGGTAGAGGGACAAACATTATCCTGTCTGTGATTGTTACTTTTGTGTCAACTTGGCTTGTCTATGGTGCCCAGCTGTTTGATCAAAGGCCTGTCTAGATGTTGCTGTGAATGCATTTTTTAGATGTGATTAACATTTAAATCAGTAGTTGTTGAATAAAGCACATTACCCCACATGATGTGGAGGAGCCTTATGCAATCATCGAGAAAAGACTGAGGACCAAAGTCCCAGGAAGAGGAGAGATTTCTGCCTCCAGACAGCGTTTGACTCAAAACTGCAGCATTGATTCCTGCTGGAATCCCCACCTTGCCAGACTGCCCAGCAGATTTCTGACTTGCCCCGACAATCATCTGAACTAATTTTTCTTAAATAAATCTTTCTTTTTCTTTCTCATTTTTTTCCCCTCTTCATCCCATAGATTTTGTTTCTCTGGAGAACCTGACTAATGCATAGTCCTCCCCATTTGTTAGCCCACCCCCATGGCCAATTCATAAAATCTCTTCTTTCCCACTTATTTCAAAATTCAAAATCTTCATGTGAATAGATTCTTATGTGATTGCTGCACACATCACCAAACATGGTAGGCTAAATAATGCTCCTCTCAAAGATGTCCACACGCTTATTAGTACCAATGAATATGTTATTTTATATGGCAAAAGGGGCTTTGCAGATGTGATTAAGTTTCTTGAGATGGGGAAATTATCCTGAATTATATGGGTGAATCCAATATAAACAGAAGGTTCTTATAAAAGGGTGTAGGAGGATGAAAGTACAGAGGAGGTAATGTGACAATAGAAACAGAGATTGGAAAGACGTGGCCCTGAGCCACGGAATGTGGGCGGTCTCCAGAAGCTATTACAGAAGAGAAAAGGGACTCTTTCTAGAGCCTCCAGAAGGAACAGCCCTTCCAACTCCTTGATTTTAGCCCTGCAAGATTCATTTCAGACTTCTGACCTCCAGAATTCTAAGAGAATAAGTTTCTGTTGTCTTAAGCCACTAAATTTCTGACAATTTGTTACTGTAGCAATAAGAAAAACTAATACACAAAACATGCCTGAAGTTCAGTCCTGTGCTCAAACTACTATACAAAAATGAGCAATTAAAATACAGTGTGATAGACTCCCACTTCTGACCAACTGGTACCAGGCTTTCCTTGTTTCCATAAATAACTGGAAAAATGGACCAAATATATTAAACAACTCTTTTCAGGCATCGGACAGCTGGCGTCTCAGCAATGTGATCCCTCAGAGAAGGGAAACAAACGAGGTGAGTCCTATGTTTGTACCAGCTTTCTTCATGTAGGCATTTTTTTGCACCATGGTAGAAAGAGGGAAACCTAAGCAAATGTAGTGGACTCTGAGTTGGAGAGACAGATAATAGAGTTTGAGGAGGCTGAGGATGCTGAAATCTGGACTCTACATAGAAAAAGAGTCCTGGAAATATGTGTAGAGGTCTTTTGAGATTTTTTAGCTGAATGCTAAGCTGCACATGTATAGGGTGAAATCCCATTGTGTAGAACAAAGAAAAGCTTTAAATTATAAGCTGTGAAATTCCCAGAACTTGTGTATGGCTGTGAGACATTTGAGTGTCAATCAGGCAACGTGGAGATCGAACATACAGGACAGTTAGTAGAGACCTCAGAATGATTGTAGGGCTAAAGTAGCCTTAGAGAAAACTTTACGTTAGATTTACCCTAACAAAGCTTGTAAAGAGATGTCTGAAGAATTAACGGGAGGCTGAGGCAGAAGGATTGCTTGAGCCCAGGAGTCTGAGGTTACTGTGAGCTAGGCTGACACTACGGCACTCTAGCCCGAGCAACAAAGCGAGACTCTGTCTCAGAAAAAAAAAAAAAAAGAGATGTCTAAAGAATTAAGCCAACCCAAGAGTACTTAACTGCCTGTTAGAACAAAGCCCAAGATTCTTTTTTTCTTAAATTAACACATTCATTACCATCCATTCTGTACCTCAGATCTCTGGAACTTAATTCATTTTATTAATATAATATATGAATCCTCTGCCCGACACTGCCTCATTTCTCCCACTCCCTGACTTCTGGCAACCACCGTTTTCCTCTCTGCTTCTATGAGTTTGAGTTTCTCCAGATACAAGTGAAATCATATAGGATTTGTCTTTCTGTTTCTGGCTTATTTCACTTAGCATAATATCCTCTAGGTTGCAAATGGCAGGTTTCCTTCTTTTCTATGACTGGATAATATACAGTTTTGTGTGTGTGTGTGTATACACACACGCACAAACTATATTTTCTTTATTTATCCTTTGGTAAAATCTTAGATTATTTCTCTATATTAGCTATTGTGAATAATGCTGCAACAAACATGCATGTGCATATCTATCTCTAATATACTGATTTCTCTTCCTTTGTATATAAACCCAGAAGCGGAATTGCTAGATGATGCAGTAGTTTTATTTTTAATTTTTTGAGGAAACTTCATACAGTTTTCCATAATGGCTGTACTAGTTTACGTTCCCTCCAACAGCATACAAGTTTCCTTTTCTCCACATTCTTACCAACATTTGTTATCACTTATCTTTTTGATAATAGCTATTCTAATAGATATTAGGTAATATCTCATCGAGGATTTGATTTTCATTTCCCTGATGACTTGTGATGTTGAGCACCTTTTCATATACCTTTTCAGCACTTTTATGTCTTTGAAAAAATGTCTGTTCAAGTTCTTTGCCCATTTAAAAAAATAGTGTTGAATGGTTTTTTTCTTTGCTATTAAGTTGCATAAAGTTCTTATATATTTTGAATATTAACCATTTATAAATATATGATTTTCAAATATTCTCTTACATTTTATAGGTTGCCTTTTCATTCTGTTGATTTTTTTTCCTTTGGTGCACAGAAGCTTTTTAGTGTGATGTAGTTTCACTTGTTCATTTTTGTTTTTGTAGTCTGTGCTTTTGTTGTCATATCAAAAATGTAGATGCTGAGACAAATGTCAAGGAGCTTTTTATCTGTTTTCTTCTAGAAGTTTTATGGTTTCAAATCTTACATTTAAGTTTTTAATCCATTTCAAGTTAGTTATTGTATATAATGTAAGACAAGGATCCAATTTCATTCTTTTGCATGTGAGTATTCAGTTTTTTCAACACCATTTATTGAAGGGACTATTCTTCTGTTGCAATCTTGGTGCTCATGTCAAAGATTAGTTGAACATATACGTATGGATTCATATCTGGGTTCTTTATTCTTCTGCATTGATCTGTGTCTGTTTTATTGTCAGTACTATTCTGTTTTGGTTACTATGGCTTTGTAATGTAGTTTTAAATCAGGGAATTTGATGCCTCCAACTTCATTCTTCTTGCTCAAGATTACTGTGGGTATTCAGGGTCTTTTGTTATTTCATGTAACTTTTAGAATTTTTTTCTACTTCTGTGAAAAATATCATTAGAATTTTTATACAGAACACTTTTCCTGATAGGGAAATTTTAACAATATTACTCTTCCAATCCATGAACATGAGATACCTTTCCATTTATCTGTGCCTTCCTCAATTTCTTTCATCAATGTCTTATAGTTTTTAGTATACAGATCTTTTGCCTTTCTGGTTAAATTTATTTCTAAGTATTTTATTCTTTTGATGCTATTTTAAATGTGGTTGTTTTTATAATTTTTTGAATAGTTCTTTATTAGTATATAGAAACACAACTGATTTTTGTAGGTTGACTTTGTATCCTACAAAATTACTGAATTTTTTATCAGTTCTAACAAGTTTTTGGTGGCATATTTAGGAATTTCTATATATAAGATCATGTCATGTGCAAACGAAGATGGTTTTACTTCTTCCCTTCCAATTAAGGTACCTTTTATTTCTTTTTCTTGTCTAATTGCTCTGTCAAAAAATTCCAATATTATATTTAATAGAAATGGCAAAAATGGGCATTCTTTTCTTGTTCCTGATCTTTATTTATTATTTATTTTTTTATTTTAGAATATTATGGGGGTACGAATGTTTAGGTTACATATATTGCTTTTGCCCTGCCTGAGTCAGAGCTACAAATATGTGCATCCCCCAAACAGTGCACACCATACCCATTAGGTGTGAATCTACCCCTCCTCCCCCCTCTCACCTGCCTGATACCCAATGAATGTTACTACCATATGTGCAAATAAGTGTTGATCAGTTAATACCAATTTGATGGTGAGTACATATAGTGCTTGTCTTCTGTTCTTGTAATACTTCACTTAGAAAAGTGGGCTCCAGCTCCATCCAGGATACTATAAGAGGTGCTAATTCACCATTGTTTTTTGTGGCTGAGTCATATTCCATGGCATATATATACCACATTTTATTAATTCACTCATGTATTGATGGGCACTTGGGATGTTTCTACATCTTTGCAGTTGTGAATTGTGCTACTATAAACATTCAAATGCAGGTGTCTTTATTATAGAATGTCTTTTTTCCTTTGGGTAGATGCCCACTAATGGGATTGCTGGATCAAATGGTAGTTCTACTTTTAGTCTTTGAGATATCTGCATACTACTTTCCATAGAGGTTGTACTAGGTTGCAGTCCCACCAACAGTGTATGAGTGTTCCTATTTCTCCACATTTGTGCCAACATTTGTTGTTTAGGGACTTTTTGATAAAAGCCATTTTCATCGTGGCTTTGATTTGCATTTCCCTGGTGATTAGAGATGTTGAGCATTTTTTCATATGTTTCTTGGTCATTAGTCTGTCTTGTTTTGAAAAGTTTCTGTTCATGTCCTTTGCCCATGTTTAATGGAGTTGTTTCATTTTTTCTTGTTTATTTTCCTGAGTTCTATACAGATTCTAGTTATCAGCCCTTTATTGGATGTGTAGCATGCAAATATTTTCTCCCATTCTGTAGGTTGTGTATTTGTTCCCATGATAGTGTCCTGTTTGTGCAAAAGTCAAATTTTTCAACTTTTCAACATTCAGTATGATGTTAACTGTGGTTAGTCATATAAGGCCTTTATTCTTTTGAGGTAAATTCCTTCTATGCTTAATATTTTGTGAATTTTTATCATGAAAGATGTTAAATGTTGAATTTTTATTCTGCATCTGTTAAAAGGATCATAAGAGTTTTATATTTTGTTTTATTAATGTGGTATATCACATTTATTGATATCTCATTCACAGATCCCATTTGCCCATGGTGTATGATTCCTTCAATGTATGGTTAAGTTTGCCAGTATTTTTGGTTGAGGATTTTTACATCTATATTCATCAGGGATATTGGCCTATAATTTTCTTTTATTAGTGTCTTTATCTGGCTTTAGTATGAGGATAATGCTGGCCTCCTAAAATTAGTTTAGAAGTGATCCCTCCTCTTCAATATTTTGGAAGTATTTGAAAAAAAATTGGCATTAATTCTTCTTTAAATGCTTGATAGAATTTACTCATAAGTCCATCTAGTCCTGGATTTTGTTTTTGTTGTTGTTGGGAGCTTTTTGATTACAGTTCAATATCCTTATTCATTATTGGTTTGTTGTGATTTTTAATTTCTTCATGATTCAATTTTGGCAGACTTTATATTTCTAGTAAGTTATCTGTTTCTTCTAGGTTATCCAATTTTTGGTATAATTGTTCATAGTAGTCTCTTATGATCTTTTGTATTTCTGTGGTGTCAATTGTAATGTCTTCTATTTCACTTATAATGTTGTTTATTTGAGTTATTTCTTTTTTTGTGGCTAGTATAGCTAAAAGTTGGACAATTTTATTTTATTTTCAAAAAAACAACTCAATTTCTTTGATCTTTTCTATTGTCTTTCCGGTCTCTGTTTTATTTATTTCTGCTTTTGTCTTTATAATTTTCTCTCTTCTGCTGACCTAGGGGTTAGTCTGCTATTCTTTTTCTAGTTCTTTGAGGTATGAAATTGAGATCTTTTTTCTAAATGTAGGCTTTTATTGCTATAAACTTCCCTCTTGGAACTACTTTTGCTGCATCCCCTAAGTTTTGATATGTTGTGTTTCCATTTTTGTTTTTTTCAAGATACTTCTTTTTGATTTCCCTTTTGATTTCTTCTTTGATCCTTTGGTTGTTCAGGAGTGTGTTGTTTAATTTCAACATTTTAGTAAATTTTACCAAATTTCTCCTGTTATTGATTTTTAGTTTTTTATCAATGTGGTCAGTAAAGGTACTTGAGATGATTTCAATCTTCTTAAATTTGTTAAGACTTGTTTTGTGGCCTAGCATGTGATCTACCCTGAAGAATGTTCTGTGTATTCTTGAAAAGAATGTGTCTTTTGCTGCTGTTGGATGGAATGTTCTACATTGTCTGTTAGGTCTATTTACTCTATCATGTTATTGGACTGTTTCTTTATAGATTTTCTGTCTCGATGATCTATCCATTATTGAGATTGGGGTATTGAAGTCAGATACTCTTATTGAATTGCTATCTAGTTCTCCCTCCAGTACTGCTAATATTTGCTTTATATGTTAAGATTCTTAAATGTTTATCAAGAGGATATAATAATTAAAAATATATATGCACCCAACATTGGAAGTTAAATATTCTTTATTTAAAAAAAATGAAAACAATCAATAATATAAATTTTACACTGTTCAGAATTCAGTTAAAAATTGTAAGAAAAAGGAGGAAAAGGTTACCCATTAAAGGAGAAAAATTAGTAAATGGACACAGATCCAGAAATGCCAGATGATTGATTTATTGGACAATGACTTTAAAATAGTGATTATAAATGTACTGAAGGATTTACAGAAAAACATAAACATAAGTAAGCTACAAACTGAAAATATAAAAAAATCATAACTTTACATGGATATATTTTGTAGCATTGAGGTCTGGGCTTCACTTGTGGCCTCAAATATATTGAAATAATTTTAGAAAGCAAGTACAAGAAGATAACATATTGTATAATACCACTTTTATAGAATTCCCCAAATAGAAAAACTAAACAAAACAATATATTCTTAAGCAACCAGTATTTATGACAGAATCCCATATTTTTAAAAAAGCAATGAAATAATAAACACAAAATATAGGATAGTATTGTCTCTTAGGAAAGAGTCATAGTTCAAAGACAGGGGAGGAAGATATAAGTAGATGCCAATTGTTGGTTTTGTCCTATCTCTTGAGCTGAGTGTTCAGTTCATGAATGTTCATTGTACCCTTATGCTTTATTATAATAGTTGCATAACATCTAAATATTTTATGTCTGTAAAAACATACAATATAATAAAAGTTAAAATGGATAAAGAAATAAATGAAAAAAATGATAACTTTGAAATTGAAAATACAATGTATAAAGTATACATTTTATTGTGCATTGTTAACAGATTGGAAACTGCAGAAAAAGAGATCAATGATCTTGAAGATATATTCGCAGAAACTATTTAAGCTAAAACACATAGAGAAAGAAATCATGTCATTGAGTTTTCTTACAATCCATGTTCAAAATTCTTCTTTTGTCATTTTGGTGTTCTGAATGTGGTCGATGTCCATTGCTAGAGAGCTGGTGTTCCCCTTTGGGGGTGTGCTTTCAGTTTGATTCTTCATATTTCCAGAGTTCTTTCACTGATTCCTTCCCATCTGGATCAGCTGTTGCTTCTTACCTTTAGATTTTCATTTGGATAATGACATGCCCTATCTAGTCTCTGAGCTAGCAGGTAGTGTTCGTGGATGAGATTCAACCACACCCTGTATGATGAGTCAGTAGATGCAGTAAAAAGATGTGCAGAATGACCTCCCCATCAGTAGGTGGCACTTACCAGGAGGAGCAAGCTGCAGTGTTGTTTTTGGGTCCTGTAACCAGCTCTCATTCCTCTGGAGAGGCACACTAGTACCTCACATGGTGAGTGGGGCCCTGGGACTTCCAGGTGTGTCCTTATTCTCCACCCCAGTGGGGGCAGGTGGGGAAGTGAGGTTGGGCAGAGCTGGTTTGGGTGAGCCTACCCTCAAGCTCCACAAATGCTGATAGCAGGGGTCAAAGTTCTATTCTCTACTTCTGGACGAAGCTGCCAGGAAAGGGCTGAAATGGCCTTACTCAGATGAAAAGTCTGTGTGTGGAAATGGGGCTGTCTGAGTCCTGCAGTCTAGAGCAGACCTTGCTCCTTTCCACCCTCCCCTATTCTGAGGTTTCTCCCTGGCCTCTGTCAGCAGGCAGGACATCAAGCCAGCAGATCTCCCATGGCTGTGATGGGGGCTGGGAGATTCCCTGCTCAGGATTGCAGCCTGAGTTGGAAGCACAGCCCTCCCATGGGAGGAGGGTTGCCCCTCATGCACGCTGATCTGCTCATGAAGGCACACACTCCTCAGTAGGCTTGTCCACAAATATACCTTCTGTGTACCTGGGCAATGCAGTTCAGACCTGGGTGTACAGGATCTGGTCTACAGGCCTGTCCCCTGGACCCTGGAGATCAATCCCTGACCCTGCCAGCAAGAAGAGTGCTATTCTCAAGTCACTCATGGGTGCCAAGCTGGATCAATGTCTCTTCACCTTGAGATTTGCCCCACTCTGCTGGAGTCATCAGACAAGCAGCACCTGGGAAGGCTGGTGGGTAGGGAGCTCACAGTCTAAGTACCCATTAGTTCGCTCTAGGGCCCCAAAAGGAAAGGTCACATTCCCTGAAGATATCTCCAGGTGGTGGCCAAATTCCCTCTCTTGGCATCTGTGGGTAAGGAAGGGGAAGGGAACAATGAAGCAATATGGCGCCTGCCAATCTGCTCAGGTCTGTGGGCTGGGAGGGGCCCTGAGGGAGCTGGGAGCCTGGTGCCCTGTCTCCAAGAGGCTCACTGCTCACTGGCGGCAGCAATCTCTGGCCTGGTGTTAGCAGGTCTCTCCAACCACTCAGGAGCCCACCAAAAGTCTGAGATACAAGGGAGGGGAAATTTAACGGCTCCACCTACCCTTGTCACTGGTCTCCAAGCCTCTCAGGGGACTTTCTTCTTCCAGTTCTCCTCTGCAACTTCTTCCCGTGGAGTCTTCTGTAATTTGAGGCACCCTTTCTTCCAACCATCATAGGAATCTATGTTTATTTGCCTGTTTATTATTTTTTTTTCACTTTCTGCTAAAATCTATCTTTCTTACAGAGACACTCTGGCAGATAGTTTTTCTCATCTGACGTCTTGCTGAAAAAGTCAATTCTATCCTAGGCAAAGAATTTATGAAGATCCCTAAGGCAATCACAGCAACAACAAAAATAAATAAATGGGACCTGATCGAATTAAAAACTTCTGCACAGCCAAGGAAACTATCACGAGAGCAAACAGACAACCTACAGAATGGGAGAAAATAGTTGCATATTATACATCTGATAAAGGACTGATAATTAGAATCTATATAGAATTCAGGAAAATCAGCAAGAAAACATCAAACAACCCTATCAAAATGTGGGCAAAAGACATGAACAGAGAGCAGAAATTTTTCAAAAGAAGATAGACTAATGGCCAAAAAACATGAAAAAAATGCTCAACATCTCTAATAATCAGGAAAATGCAAATCAAAAACTTATCTGCAGTGAGAATAGCCTTTATCAAAAAGTTTCAAAATAATAAATGTTGGCATGGATGTGGAGAGATAAGAACACTCATACATTACTGATGGGACTGCAAACTCGTACAACCTCTGTGGAAAGTAGTTATGTAGAAACCTCAAAGAGCTACAAGTAGAACTACCATTTGATCCAGCAATCCCATTATTGGGCATCTACCCAAAAGAACAAAGACATTCTATAAAAAAGACATCTACACTAGAATGTTTATAGCAGTACAATTCACAATTGCAAAGATGTGGAAACAACCCAAGTGCCCATCAATATATGAGTTCGTTAATAAAATGTGGTATATATGTATACCGTGGAGTTCTACTTAGCCACAAAAAACAGTGGTGATCTAGCACCTCTTTTATTATCCTGGTTAGAGTTGGACACCGTTCTACTAAGCAAAGTATCACAAGAATGGAAAAACAAGCACCACATATACTCACCATCAAATTGGTATTAACTGATCAACACTTATGTGTACATATAGTAATAACATTCATCAGGTGTTGCGCAGATGGGAGGGTGGCGGAGGGAATGGGCACATACACACCTAATGGGTGTGGTGTGCACTGTCTGGGGGATGGACATGCTTGAATCTCTGACTTGGATGGGGCAAAGGCAATATACGTTATCTAAATATTTGTACTCCCATAATATGCTGAAATAAAAAAAATTAAAAATAAATAAAAATAAATTTAAAAAGATAAATAAATCAAAAAGGATATGGAAGATCTTATTTATATATAGAATAATATCAAGTAGCCTAATGTATATGAAGCAAAAACTGGCAAAACTGAGATATAGACAAATAGACAAATATAGCTGTGAATTTCCACAGTCTTCTCTCAGTAAGTAGTAGAACAAATACACATATTAACAGACATCAACCAGCTAGATCTGATTGGTCAAAGCACCCACAGGTCAAGTAGAAGTGACTGAGGATTTAAAAATTATTTCTGATTAAATGACAACAAAGAACATAACATGTCAAAATTTAGGTGATGTAACCAAAACAGTAGATGGAGATAAATTTATGCTTTTAATGCATATTTTAGATAAAAACTACCTAAAACAAATTATCTAAGCTTCTTTCATAAATGCTACCAAAAGAAAACAAATTAAACCCAAAGTAAGCAGAATATAATAAGGAGTATAAAGAAAAATAAATAAATAATGAAAATAAGTAGAAAGTAATAAGTAAGTAGGAGTGTAGAAAGTAATAAATGGGGAAATGGAAATTCGGTAGAAAAGATTAATTAAAATATTTACTGCCACAGTGTAAAAACAAGTTTTTTTCCTTGGGGCCACAGTTTTTTTATTATGAAAATAGAATAAAAACTTTGAAAACAAAATGATCCTTTCTAATTTAATGAAAAATTTGTTACCTTTTATTGTTTTCTGTACATGAGTTACATGTAACTTGAAAAAACAGCTCCCAAAGTGAAGGGACATGAGTTACATGTGCTTCACGAGGTCCCAGGCTCAAAACTAGCATGAGTTAAATACAACTCACGTGGTCCTTAATGTGTTAAACAAAATTTTTTTCCTTGAAATTATCAATAAAATTGAAAGTAGTCAAGCTACATTGAACAGCAGAGAAGAAAATGACACACATTGCCAATTTCAATAATGAAAGAAGGGATATCTCTGCAGATTCAATAGGCATTAAAAGGATAATGAAAGAATATTATGATATTATCATATGGATAATATGCCAATAAACTGGTAATTTTAGATGTAATAGATTCATTTCTTTAGAGGCACAAATTACAAAAATTGAACCAAGAAGGAAGAAAATTTTAATAGTAATATATCTATGAAAGAAATTAAATTTATCTTAAAAACTTCTCCATGGAAAAAAATCCACTCCAAGATAGCTTCACTTGTGAATTCTAGACAACCCTTTCGAAAAGGAAATAGCAGTTATTTAAAAATTCACAAAATACTGACATAAGGAATAATTCTAAACTCATTTTATGGTGCTGGCAGTACAAAATGCATACAAAACTATAGATGAATATGCTTTGTTAATACAAATGCAAAATCTTTAACAAAATATTAGAAAAATCAAATCCAGCAATATATAAAAAATATAACACAACATTATGAAATTATCTCTGGACTACAAAGTTAGCTTATAGTTAAAAATTAATCTATGTATTTTATCATATTGATACAATAAAGGAGTAAAACTATATAGCAATCTCAATAGATGAAGAAACAGTATTTAACAAAACTGAATACCAAATAATAACAAAAGCTCTTAAGAGTTTGGGAATAGAAACTTCTTCAAACTAAAGAAGGGTATCTACAAAAACTTACCTGCAACCTCATATTTAGTGGTTCTAAGGCCAAGAAAAAGATAAAAATCTCCTCTCTTACATTCCTTTCCAACATTGTACTAGAAATTCCAGTTAGTATAAAAAAGGAAATTAAAAAAAAATAAGAGACATATAAATTGGAAATAAAGAGGTTAATGTGCCTTTATTCATAGATGAAATGGTTACATATGTAAAAGAGTCTAAGAATCTACGCCAAAGCCACTAGGACTAAAAAGTGAATTCAGCAAGATCACAAGATACTAAATCAATACAGAAAAATCAATTGTGTTTCTCTATACAGACAGTAAACAATTAAAAATAAAATTAAAAAGTACCATGTAAACATGTCATTGTAAAATCGACATAAAACATGTACTCTGTGGAAATTAGTTAAATATACCAAAGAACTGTACACTAAAAATGACATAAAATTGCTGAGAGAGATTAAATACCTAAATAAGTGAAGAGATATACCACGCTTACTTAAAATGCATACCTCTTGTTTAATATAAAGTATGCATCAGTAAATTTGATTTAAAAATAAAAGTACATATACAGTGTGATAAATGTTACATTAAGGGTAAGAACTCCTAACTTAATGTGGATGGAGGGTGTTCCAGAAATTCTCCCCAAACGTGGCAGTTGTAGTAAGAGTAGGAATAAGATACACAAAGGGAGAAAGGTGTTTCTAACAGACATTTAAGAACCAGTAAATAGTTAAGTAAACTTGGGATACGGTTTGTGAGGCCTGGATTTCGAAAGATGAGACTGGAAAAGACCAAAACATGACAGCCTTCGTAGTATGACCTTGAGAATGAATGCTTCCTTAAATTTTGTACCCTAGATGTTTCTCTGGTCTCATCCTTGTCCTCACCCTGCTTGTAAGCTACGCTATGGGGTTTCAGACTTTCCTTAAGAATCCTTTATTTTTTAGTGTGAAAATAGATTAAAAGGTAAGTGCTCTGCTCTGTGAGGGGGAGACAGATCTGAATGGTATCCCACTTGAATTTTCCAAGGTACTCCTAGATTGGGTGGTGGTATCACTGCTAGGAGAAACAGAGGAATCATAAATCTAGGAGGTCTAGAAGGAAAATAGCATCTTGACACCTTTTTGAGGGCAGGAGAAGCCGTTTGGCTAAGTTTGTGGTTCACTCAGCAGGAAAATAATTGAATATTACCTTCTCTTGCTTTTAAAAAATAAAAGTGTCTTTTTGATGCAGATTAAGAAAACTTCTTAGGTTAAGAAGCTTGGCATTTTGACTTATTTCTTCTACTGAATTTCAGTAGTACATAAAAATTATATTTTTGATTCAAAGATACATTTGCTTTTCTCTAGAAAATAGCTTAATAAAGAAAATAAAGTTATTAAGCTGAGAATAATGGCCCTGAATTAGTGTGTTCTTTTATTCTAGTCTAAAAAATGTGAGACATCAGTTCATTACAATCAATGATGAGTATACCCACTGCAGATCATTGGATATCTTTTGTTATTTTACTTCTTTGAAAAGTAACCTTGTAGCAACCATCACCATCTGCGAATCTCCTTTGAAGGATGTCTCTGTCAATTCAATAGGTTTTGAATAAAGCCCATGGGCCATGTTTCCACGGCAAGTGTGCCCTGATGGAGGACATTCCTAGGGCCAGAAAATGAGGTCAGCCCCTCACAGGAGAGCCAGACAGTCTAATGGTCAGCAAGCACCTGAAGAATATGTTCTTCCACTGACCTTGATCAGGATGAAGTTTACCTTCAACCTCGGAAGTTGAAGAGTAGCACACCTCCAGTAGCCCAATAAGAGGCTAATCAGTCAGTCTTTAGGTAGGCATTGAGGTATCTTGTATTATTTTAGAAAAAAAGAATCTGCTTGATTGCCACTCAAATTCTAGGAATAGTTTACAATGTCAATCCTTGATGCGCCATAAGGCATTGAAGGTTTTCGTCTTGGTAGACATGAATGGCAGTCTGCAACTCCCATTGAGCGAGAGTTAAGTGATATCAAGGACATGAATAAACCAATGCAATGGACCAACTCACTAAGGGCTTTCTGATTTTATTAAAATAACATCTTGACTATACTTGGTGGTGGTGGCGGCGATGGTGAGGAAAATTTTGAAAGCAGCATCCCAAATTCCACATGTTTTCCAACCCTTTGTGGCTCAGAGGTACCTAGGTACTGCCTGGCTGTTGGTCACTCCATCTCTGTCCCCGCTCCCCCATCATAACTCCAGAATTCTTACTCAGTTTGGAGAGTAATCGGGCATGAAGGTCTGACAGGGTGCCCTGCTTACCACAGTAGGTGCATTTCAAGATTGAGTGGAGATATTGGGACATTGGGGGTAAAAGGGTTGAATAATACGCTCGATCGCATCTGATTTCTTCTTTATGTTTAGACCAGAGCCAGGTCCTCCTTGGTGAGCTCCGTGGGGCATTTTCCTTGGATTTTGATGGCTATGTCCAACATCTGAGTTTCCACTGAGCTGGGCCTGGAGGTTCTGGGATTCTCTTGCATCTACTATTCTGTCAATTTCCACCACAAATCATTAGCTTCATCTTTCATGTTCTGAACAGACTTAGGAGATTCTCCTTCACAGCAAGGTTTTTTTTTTTTTTTTCCTTCCAAGAGGGTGTTTCTTTTATTGGTTTAATTCACGTACAGCTCAAACTCTTCCAGAGACTTAACAGAGGCTCATTCTGCTTGTTACATGTCATCATTTGTTTGTCCAACTCTGACATATTTTTGTAATTAATATTTAATTCCTTTAGTCTTTACAAGTGCATTCTCTAATGCTGAAACATTCCAGAATGTTGCTTTTTAGAGAGATGCTAGCTCCATCAGAAGGCAGTTATTTTCTGACCGGAGAATCCCTGTTCCTATTTTTAATTTGGTGCAGCTGGGCCTCCTCTCATTTTTCTCTTTCCCCCTGGGACTTTTTTGCAGTTTCTCTGCATATCCTTTGACCTTTACTTCTTCGTCATAGCTAGATCTATTCAACAGCAAGTTTATTTCTCCTGCAGAGCTAAAAATGTTCTTTTCCTGTTAAAGTGGAGGAAGAGCTCCGCAATTCTTGAGGCCCGGTATACATGTTCTGGTGGTGAGGATGGGGTGTTTCCTGGGTTTACCAGGGTCTGGGTGTTTGGGCCACAGCCACGACCCTACATTAGTTCCCAAAGAGGCTGTTTCACATTGGCTTATTTTGAACTTGTTGTCAGCCATAATTCCTGAGAGTTTTCTTTATGAAAACTCTTTATGTAGTTTAATTAATTTTCTTTCGGACATATATTTGGGTACTTTAAAAATAGTCTGAATAGAAGATTTGAAAATGCTGCTTTACTATGGTTAAGCTTGATTTTAGAGGTAATTTGGAATATTGATTTTATGCTCAGTGCATGAGCTGCCCATCTCCCTAGCTTTATGTCACTCGCAGATTTGATAAGCTTAATCTTTTTGTATTTCTTAAGACATATTTATTGTGTGCCATTCATGGACTAAATATTTTGTCAAGCACAGTATAAAGATTCATAAAATAAAAATGTTCTCACTGAGTTGGTTACAGACTGATGGAAAAACAGGTAACTAACCAAAAACTTGTAATGCTGTACAATCTAATTGTTAATGATGATGCAATTTTGCACTGTTTTGGAATTGCCCATATTAGGGATGACTCCCTTCTCTGAACCGTTGGCTTCATTCTCACTCTTTGTAAAAATAAAAACCCAAAGTTTTAGGATACAAAGAAAGAGAAAGAAGCCAATTACAAGGTTAGTATATTGTATATTTTTTCTCTATCTAAGTCATTAAGCAACTTCAGATATTAGCCATTCATTCTTAGCACTCTGTTGGGGGGATATCTTCATGTATCTGAGCAGTTCCACACTCTCACTGGCAGAGTTAACGTGGAGGTAGAAAGGTGATACAGAGGTATTTGTTCACAGTCACAGTCAAATTCTGTGTGTGCGATTGGATGACTTCCGGATAAGTGGGAGGTGCTCTGATTTTATCTCTTCTGAGACATAAACAAAGGACCATTATGATAGCTCATCACATCTGCATGATAGTATCTGAGTGATCTTTCTCCAGGAGTTCCTTCTCTGTTTATTAAATAGCAAACAAGGGCACTTTCTGGACAAAACGAGTTTTATTTTTTTTAGAATTTTTCAAGTGTTATCTGCAATATGTATAATTTATTTTGCAAACATATACAGTAACTGTCTTAAGAACAGTATGTGACAGTCACATATCCTTATTTCATTTTTTTTCTTGAAAGGGAAAAAATCATTAATTGCATAGTGAGTGATAGATGTTCTCAGATCTTTCAAAGGGTATTTTACCAAGGTCTCCCAGATGAGTTGCTTAAAATTCTGCAGAAGTGTAGAGGAGATAGTGACATGATTCCTAATTTTTTACCCTAGTTGTAAGAAAAAGAAAGCATTGATCACACCTACAAAGAGAAAAAAATGTGGCATAACATCAGAAAATGCTTTCTGATTTGACATAATTCATAAACCATGGTAGAGAATACTCATGGAATTACAGTTCCTTAATTTAAATTATTTTTTCAGGTTGGATACTTACAAAAGAGCAGTGACTGTCTGATGTCTTTAGCCTAAGTAAATATCTTCTTTTTCCCTTGTTTTTATTTTTTTTCATAAGCTATAATAATGGTGTTTTGGATGATTCAAGTGTGAGAAGGGTATTCATAGGATCATTTCCACCTATTTAAAAGTTTATGTATTTGAAGGATTCTACTTTCAAAACAATTTCTTTTTTTTATGATGAAAACAGTAGATCCTCAATCTAGGGTTTCTTTACCATCAATGCTCTTTATTTTTTATGGTTTCTGTTAGTCAAGCTGCAGTTCAATTTTTAACCTTCCATTATCTCCCTTCTATAAAATATCTCTTTTATGCAAACTCATAGACTCATTTTATTTCAGTACCATCTATACATGTGGTATTATGCAATACGTATTTTATAATGCATTATATGTAGGAACCATTTGTTTTTGGTTTTGTTTTACTTACACAGTTTTGTGTGCTTGGTTACTCTGTTACTTAACTAAGTAAAGAAATACTTGAGTATCTATAATGTGCTCAGCATGATTCTAAGTTCTGGGGCTATAGCAGTGAACAAAGCAGATTTGTAAAGTGTTTATTCCAGTGGAATAGACAGAAAACAAATATAAGTAAAACAGAAAGTGATACCTAAGAAGGAAAACAAATACAATGATGAAGGATGGGAAGGAATGACGTAGGGCTTAGTGATTTTAGATGGAGGACCAAAAAGGACCTCATCAAGAAAATGATAGTTGAGTAAAGAAATGATGGAGGTGAAAGAGAGCCATGTGGATATATGGAGGAAAATCATTCTGAGCTAGTGGGAGCAGCATATACAAAGGCCCTGAGGTGAGAGTGCTTTTGGTGTGTTCAAGAAAGAACAGAGTGGTCAATGTGACTGGGAGTAACTCAGCAAAGGTGAGAAAATTGGGAACCAGATTCTGCAGGGATTTAGAGGTCCTCAGAGGACCTTGGCTTTTACTCCTCAGAACTGGAAATATGCTGGGGACTTTATGATTGACATGATGAAATTTGCATTTTAATAGGATCGCCGTCTGCTGTGTTAAAAATAGGATGTCTGGAGCAAGAGTAGGGGGGAACAAGTCAGAAAGCTGTACTAATTATCTAAGTGGTCAAAGAAGTGGTCTGATTCTAGAAGGTAAAGCTCTTTAGTACTTTTCCTGCCCCAGTCCTGGAATCAATGATCAGATCCTGGAAGCAGGATCCTTGGCTCCTGCTATTGGAGAAAGGTATTTAGAAACCAAGATCTGGATATTAGGCATGCTTATTGCTACTGGGCTATTTCAGTGGACAAGAAATAGATTATTGTTACTTTTAAAAATTGTCATGAGTTTTTGCTGTTATGAGACTATTTCTTTCATTTGCAACCACAGGGCTTTTTCTTGCCTTCTCACATTCCCAGTTTGTATTTTCCTTCTCCAACAGCGAGCAGTTGGATCACCCAAATATCAATATATTTACTCATTGGCTCATTATCACAATAGACACAAAATAGTTTTAGAGTTACTACACCAATGCCACTATCAAGACAAATCTAGTAAGTGAAGTTGAAGACTTCTTTGCAATTTGCATTGTTTTTAGACTAAGGTTATATAATCAAAGTAATGTTGTCAAAATATTATTTAGATTAATTTCCTTTTTTCCTGATGTGATTATATAATCCATGTGATATACAGTATAACTTCCTCATTTCTATTTGTATTCAATTTTAGTTTGCTCCAGTTAATTTTGATTTATTTTTTAAATACATAAAATATATCGTATTCAAAATCAAAACTTTACAAAGAGCTATTCTCAGAGAAGTGCTGCTTCCTACCATCTAATTCCCATGGACACCCCAATTAATGTTGAGTTTATCATCCCTGTAGCTTATTTTGCAAAAATAAGCTAATACATGGTATGCCTTCCTCCACTTTTTCCTATCTAAGATGCAGTAAATTATACTTTCACCATGTACACTGCTTTTTAACTTAACAATATGCACTGGAGATCATTCTGCATCATTCATTCGCCTACAGAGCTGCAGGTACTCCAATGGGTGCATGAGCCATAGTTTGCTTAATTTCTGTGTATGGATATTTAGGTTGTTTCTAATATTTTGTGGAAACAAAAAGTGCTTCAATGAAAAGCCTGATATACACATATTAATATTTATCATTTTGAAAGAATATCTTCAGAGTAATTCCTAGAAATAAGATTGCTGAGTCACAAGGTAAATAAAAATGTAGGGTTTAAAAAATGTAATAGACAAATTAAATTATATATTTATCATGTACAACATGATGTTTTGAAACATATATACACTACGGGATGGCTTAACTGAGCTAATTAACATATACATTACTTCACATATGTATCATTTTCTATGGTGAGTACACTCAAAATATATTTTCATAGGGATTTTCAAAATGCAATGCATTGTCTTAATTATAGTCACTATGATGTACAATAGACCTTTGAACTAATTCCTACTATCTAAATGAAATTTTCTATCCTTTGACCAACATCTCTTCAACTCTCCAATCTTCCTGGTGCCTGGCAGCCAACATTCTCTTTACTTCTATGAGTTAAACATTTTTGGATTCCACATATAAGTGAGATCATATTGTATTTGTCTTTCTGTGTCTGGCTTATTTCACTTAACATAATGTCCTCCAGGTTCATCCATGTTGTTGTAAATGACAAGATTTTCTTCTTTCTTTAAGGCTGAATAGTATCCCATTGTGTATGTATACCATGCTTTCTTTATCCATTCATGTATTGATGGACCATTAGGTTAATTCCGTATCTTTAGTATGGAATTATGAACAATGCTGCAATGAACATGGGAGTGCAGGTATCTCTTCAACTTACTGATTTAATTCCTTTTGTATACAAGTACACCCAGGAGTGGGATTGCTAGGCACATGGTAGTTCTAATTTTAATTTTTTAAGGAATCTCCATGTGGTTTTCCATAATGGCTGTACTAATTTGCATTTCCACCAGCAGTGTGCAGGGGTTTCCTTTTCTCCACATCCTTCATAATTGTTATCTTTCATCTTTTTGATTATAGCCATTCTAATAGGTATGAGGTGATATCTCATTGTGGTTTTAATTTGCATTTCTCAGATTATTAGTGATGTGGAACATTGTTTTCATATACCTGCTGGCCATATGTATGTTTTTTGAGCAATATCTGTTTAGGTTCTTTGCCCATATTTTAATTGGGTTATTTGTTTTCTTGTTATTGAATTGTTTGCATAGTTCCTTATATATGTTTTATATTAACCCCTTATTAAATGTATGATTTGAAATTATTTTCTTCCATTCCATAAGTTGTCTCTTCATTTTGTTGATTATTTCCTTTGCTGTGCATAAGCTTTTTTCTTTTGATGTAATTCCATTTGTCTATTTTCAGTTTTGTTGTCTGTGTTTTTTGGGTCATAGCCCAAAAATGATTGCCCAAATCAATGTTATAGAACTTTTCTTCTATGCTTTTCTCTACTAGTTTTACAGTTTTAGGTCTTATCATTTAAGTCTTTAACTGACTTTGAGTTGATTTTTGTATATAGTTTGAGATAAGGGTGCAATTTCATTGTTTTGTATGTGGGTATTCAGTTTTCTCTTCAACATTTACTGAAGAGACCTTCCTTTTCCCATTTGTGTTCTTAGCACCTTTGTAAATGTATGGGTTTATTTCTGTGCATTATATTCTGTTTCATTGGTCTATGTTACCTACTTTTATGCCAGTACCATACTGTTTTGATTACTATAGCTTTGCGGTATATTTTGAAGTCAGATAGTATGATGCCTCCAGCTTTGTCCTTTTTGATAAAGATGACTTTGCTATTCAGGAGCTTCCATACAAATTTTAAAACTATTTTGTCTATTTCTTTGAAAAAAATCATTGAAATTTTGATAGAGATTGCATTGAATCCATAGATCATCTTTTATAGTATGGACTTATTAATTCTTCCTATCTATGAACATAGGATTTTTCATTTATTTGTTTCTTTTTCAATTTCTTTTATCAGTGCTTTATAGTTTTCAGTGTACTGGTCTTTCATCTCTTTTGTTAAATTTATTCCTAAGCATTTGTTTTTTTGTAGAATGAATGAGATTATTTTCTTAATATTTTTCAGACAATTCATTGTTAGTATATAAAAATACAACTGAATTTTGTATGTTGATTTCATATCCTGGAGCTTCACTGAAGTAGTTTATTATTTCTAACAGTTTTTTTTGGTGGAGTCTTTAGCGTTTTCTCTATATAAAACCATGTCATCTGTAAACAGCAACAGTTTTCCCTTTTTCCCTTCTAATTTATATGTCTTTATTTCTTTCTCTTGCCTAATTGCCTTGACTAGGGCATCCGGTACACAAAGTCCCTGACTTACAATGGTTTGAGTTAAAATGCTTCAGCTTTACCATAGTGCCAAAGCAGTCTGCATTCAGTAGAAATCATATTTCAAAAGCCATACAACCATTCTGTTTTTCACTTTCGGTATAGTATTCAACAAATTACACGAAATATTTAACACTTTATTATAAAATAAACTTTGTGTTAGGTAATTTTGCCCAACTGTAGGCTAATGTAAATATTCTGGGTACAAATAGGCTAGGTTAAGCTATGATGTTTGGGAGACTGGGTGTATTAAATGCATTTTTAACTTAATGATATTTTCAACTTATGATAGGTTTATTGAGATGTAACCCCATTGTAAGCTGAGGAGTATCTGTATTATGCTGAATAGAAGTAGCGATTCTGACTTGATTAATTAACATTGTATGCCTGTATCAAAACATCACACGTACCCTATGAAGATACACAACTATTATGTACCCATGATAATTAGAAAAAGAAGGAAGAAGAAAGTATGCTTGAATAAATATTGAATTTTTTGAAATAAAAAAAAATAGAAGTAGCAAGTATGAGCATCCTTTTCGTGTTCTTGATCTTAGACAGAAAGCTTTCAACTTTTTACAGTTGAGTATGATGTTAACTGTGGGTTTGTCATGTATAGTCTTTATTGTGTTAAGGTATATTCCTTCTATACCTAATTTTTTGTGAGTTTTTATCATGAAATAATGTTGAATTTTGACAAATGCTTTTTCTGCACCTATTGAGATGATAAGATGGTTTTTGTCCTTCATTTTATGAATGTAGTGTATCAGATTTACAGATTTGCATATTTTGAACCATCCTTCCATCTCCAGGATAAATCATACTTGATCATGACTTTTTTAATGTGCTGTTGAATTCAGCTTGTTGATATTTTGTTGAAGATTTTTGCTTCTATGTTCCTCAGGGATATTGGCCTGTAAAAATTTGTAATTTTTTAAAAATATCAAAATCTCTTTCAGAGGCGTTGTATTACTTTAACTTGCCACAAGCAGTGTCTGAGAGTGTCTGTCTTCCCTTGGCTGCTCCCCTTCCCCATACGAGGAATGTAATGTCAAATTTCAAATATTTGAAAAGCTTACAATATCTCAGTGTAGTGTCAATTTGCATTTTTATTATTTTGAGAAGACAAATAAATTTTTTACCTAAGTAATTATAAGAATGAAGATTGCCATTAACTGCACTGCAGAATATTGCAAAAAAACAAACAAATAAGCTTTGTAGTCAGAGTTTTAGGCACATTAATTTTAAGTTACCTATTGGAAATTCAGGTAAATTTGTGAGCAGATAGTTGATACATGGAGCCTGGAGTTTAGGAGAATGATATGGGCTGGAGATATAATTTTTTGTTACTATAAGTATATGATATTAATATACTTGAAACTAGATGAAATCACCAAAAGTATGCACTTATGTAGAAAAGAGAAGACATAAAGAAATTTATCCCATTGGTTCTCTAACATTGGGAGGTTTGGGAAATGAGGAAGAATCAGATCTGGAGATCAGGAAGGAATGTTCAAAGAGGCAGGGGAAAAATGGAAATCTGATGTCCATAAAACCATGTTTTGAGATAGAGAGACAAATGTTGCAAATGGGTTAAATTACCTGAAAACAGTGCATGGAGTTTAAGAACATAGAGGTCTTTAGTGATCTTGATAAGAACAGTTTTTGTGGATGTTGGGATGAAAGCATAATTGGATTAGGTTCAATAAAGAATAGGCAGGAAGGAAAATATTGAACTGGAGACTGGTGGTATAGACGCCTCTAAAAAACTTTACTGTGAAGAGAAATAGAGAAATGGGAAACAATTTAAGTTTCTCAAGGATAGACAACATTTTTTTTTTTTTGTAACTTCACAGCATGTTTTGTAATTAGGAAGGAAAGGTCTCCAAAGAATAGAAAAATTCAACCAATTTGAGCAATCAACCTGTTTTTCAGCCTTTGTTTATGAGGCCATGGCTACTCAGCTGGCTAAAACTGGCCCTTGACAGACCCTAACAGCTTATAGATGACCTCAGGTGAGGTCCTCATTATCACACCAATGTCTCCACCCCAGGAGGAGCTATAGCTTCATTACCCTAACATGCATCCTGTGTGTGAGCATGACAGCTAACCATGCATTCGTAAGGAAAACTATGCCCCTACATGTGATGACATATCTTTTTCTTTCTCTTACTACCCCATAAAAACCCTATGCTACTTTGCCTGGAGGAGACACTACTTTGGGGAGTATTCCCAGAGCTCCCCTCACTTGCTGCAAGTGATTAAATTTCTACATATTAAGACCTTTGTTCTTGTGGAGAGTTGTTTGTTACTTGTCAGGCAAGAAGACCTGGATCTTTCCCATAACATTATTACTTTGAACATTTTTATAATAAGGGCATAAACTCCTAGTTGAAAAATTTTCCTTTATACTTTCACAGATAAAGCAAACTAAAAGGATTTTTTTCATATGGAAATTCAGTATTTTCAATATTGAGAAAGATGCAAACACAATTTCAATCTAAGACTGAAACTTGAATATAGTGACTACTCACAAGCTTGACGTGATTCCTTATTGTTATTTTCCAAACCACCATGTTTTTTGTATTCAATTGTAGTCTCAGCCAAAATATGTATCTTTTTAACTTATTCAGGAAGATTCCGTACGACTTTTTGAGAAGCAATGCATCATAAGTGAGGAAAACTCTGAACATAAGGTGTGGGACATTCAGCTTGCTTGAATAAAATACAGACAAATCTATTGTTGACATACTCTCTCAACCAAATTACTGTTCTTTTTTATTTTGATTCATTAGCACATTTCTGTTACCAGACTTATTGAGTTGTTGTTGTAGAGTGCTCTCCCTCATAGAACTGCCTTCTATTTTTCCTTTCAGATTCTGATTTTGAATGGACTACTGTTTTATATAATCGCCGTAAATTACCATAGCACTCTTCCCCAAATTATTATCCAAAGCAAATGTTTGTCTTTTGGCCATATTGCAAACAGAGGAGGATGGGAATAATCTGGTATCACATCTTTGAAAGGCCATTGGATTTTTATAAATAAGACCTCTTATTCCTAGCAAAATGCCTTTCAGCCAAGAGTGTCAATGTACTTTGTCAAGTTTTCTTATTCTCACTTGGTAGATGGAAAAAGGAAAGTAATTTAAATTTTAGTGGAATCATATTTAAAACAACTAAGTAAAGGAAATGCTCAAAAGTGAGAAAATTTTTAATTAGATAGCATTGCTTTGTATTCATTTATTAATTTCATAAAGTTGTAATAAATTTTATTGTTCTGTTTCTCCTTTGAAAATAAACATTTTATTCCATTTATTTTTATTTTATTAATTATAGTGGAGATGAACTCCTTGACATGTTTGAGTATATTGTATATGTTTATTTATTTATTTATTTCAGCATATGATGGGGGCACAAATGTTTAGGTTATGTACATTGCCCTTGCCCCACCGGAGTCAGAACTTCAAGTGTGTGCATCCCCCAAACGGTGCGCAATGCACCAATTGTGCGCATGTATTCCCATCCCTTTCTCCTCCCTCCCACCTGCCCAACACCCGATGAATGTTACTACTATATGTGCACTTAAGTATCGATCAGTTAAAACGAATTTGATGGTCAGTATATGCGGTGCTAATTTTTCCATTCTTGGGTGCATATGTTTAAGAGAATGCAGAGTTTTCTACTTCTCTGTCTACAGTTCAAATATCCAGGATAAAAGCAGTAATGAAGTTGAAATATTAGCCATCTGTTTTGGTAACTTTTCTTATTTACTAATTCAATGAACTATTAGCAGCATCTTATATGAAAAAACTAACAATTTAAAAGAAACAATTAATTATTAAATGTTTACTCTGTGCAAGATACTTTGTTAAGTGCTTTCTTTCCGTGCATCCTTTTATTTAACCCTTGTAACAGCCCTATGAGGTAGGTACTGGTATTATTTATTTTGTAAAGATGTGAAACCTGAGATTCATGAAGGTTAAGAAACTCGAGGTCAGTCACTGTGCAACAGACCTGAAATTCGAGCTGGGTTCCCTCTGACTCTACAGCTCAAGAGTTTTGTTTTAGCAGTGTTCAGCTAAACCATAGATTATGGAGAACGAGGTAATAGATTCTTGCTTGTGAGACAATTGTGGTTTGGAGATGAGTAAGGAGCATGGTTGCAGCGTGGCCTACTCATGTATGGTCAAGAATCCCCTGTTGGTGAAAGTAAGAAGATGAAGCAATATTTTTCTTCATGAACTGATCACAGAGACCAGTTTTTGCATGTTAAATACTGCTTTTATGGAACTATGACTGTGTGACAGTTACTAGTCATGAGAGAAACAGTGGTAAATAATCAGTTTATTAGGTGCTTAAGTCAGGTACCCTAAAGTATCTGTGAGCATTCGGATATTAGTAGGGTTCAATTTCAGATCTTATTGGCTTCTAAGGATTCCGCGTTTGGCTTCCTCCAACCCACAATGTTTGGTTTACAAAGACACATCATCAAGATGGTCTTATCCTCTCAACCTCGCTAAAGAGGGCCCTATCCTCAGGTTTCCTTCCTTTCTGAAGGGCTTACTTTAGAAAACTTGCAATTGTGAATTCTTTCTCTGCCCCTGTGAGATATAAATCTTCTCCAACTTAGGTATGTCCTTCTCCAGGACCTGGGGACCATCCCTTTGAAACATCATCGGCAAGAAGGATAGGGCTTCCATCTCTCAGTCTCTTGGGAGGTTAGGTCCCTGACTTCGGGAAGCACCGATTAGCAAACACAGAAAGCCTAATCACCTTCATCACCCTCCCGCCGATGTCTCTAGGACTTCTCCATTGACTCGCTCAGTGCTTACAAATCCGTCTGTCTTTCGTTTTAGCAGTGTTGAGCTCAATCTCTCTCACGTATTGCGATAACCTTGAATTAAGTATCCTTTGGCTGTTTAACCTGTCTGGTGCAGCATTTCTTTGGCACATATGCTATAGATATGGTAGAACCAGATGCGTTAAGTAAACCAGGACATGAAACTGTGGTGAGGACGCTGAGGAAGGAAAGGGTTCACGACGTGTGCCTGACTTGAGTCAGAAGCCATACGATCCTGTACAAACTCCTAGTACAATGCATTTCTATCTCTGAAATCATTTTATTTAAAACTACAGAATGTTGGAGTGGAAATGGATGCTTGGTATCAGTAAGTCCAATTCCTTTGGTTTATCAATGAGGAAAGAAGTCATTTGCCCTAAGTCACCCATATGGTCAGCACTGGTATTATAAGACCCATCTTCTGACACCTAGTTCAGCCCACTTTGGGCAGACCTGTATTTTATATCTGTTGCATATGCAGTCAAGAATCTTCGGGCTACTAGTCATAAAACTGCATCTTTATCCACATTAAGATATTGCCAGTACTCTGGTATAGAATTTGATAACAATTGAAGGAGAACTATAAAAATTGTCATAATCTGTTCATTATACCATAAAATATTTGGGCTAATGTCTTGGATTTAATATGAAATACTAGCTCATATAGAGACTCATTATTTGAATTAAGACTTACCAGTCAATGTCCTATATGGTTTTAATTTTAAAACATCCAATTTTGCTTCAAGCTGTTAGGAAAATTAAAATGCATTATTTTTAGGTTTTACAGCATTTTCGACGTCTGTTGTCATGAGATGAATATTGCAATCTATCAGTTTTTATTCATAATGCTATTTAAATAAATATCAGGTTTTTATATGTGCTGTTCAAGTTCTCATTATCATGCAACAAAGCTTTTTCCAAATTGCCTGAGGTTAGTGCCTTTGTTAGAACCTGGGAGATTAGAAAATATAGCTTGAATCATGAGAAAGTTAACTGACCTATATTTGAAAAAATATATAATTAAAATAATTCTCTTTTCTGTGTCTCTCATTCTCCTTCTCTCTCTCTCCCTGTATGTCTTTTTGTCATGTGAAAATACAACAAAAAGGTGGCCACCTGCAAACCAGAATGAGAGCCCTCACCAGACACACAGTCTTCAAGCACCTTAATCTTGAACTGTGAGAAATAAATATTTGTTGTTTAAGCCAAAAAAATAATAATAATAAAATAATTAACATCAAGTTTATATCACCAGATTTAACCATTATCAGACATGAATCACTAAATATTGAAACTCACAGTGATTAATTCATAGCAATATAACGTGTCTCTGTGTGGTCATCTGCATTTAGCACTTGACTCAAAAAATTTGGGGTTGGAAATGTCCTGGGTCGCAGAGAATGTTTGGGGTTGTTTAGCTTTAAAAGAAGCTTTAAAAAAGCATAAGTGAATCACATAAATTATCCCCTATTTTGAGTATAGAAAAGAGTCAAAAATGGAATGGCTATCCCACAAAGCTGGGTTAAGCTGCTCTGCTTCTGTGTTAAAAGGTTTACGACTCATTTAAAAGTGCCTATTGGTGATAACTAGAGCTTAGTGGGAAGGACGTTTTGATTATCAAAGTGTCAGTTCATCTATTTAGTGTTGTTAATGGAGGGAAAATTCCATGCACAGCTGTTCTGTGTGTGTAAGAAATGGTTAAGTATTTATTCTATCGCTTGGCCTAATAACTCTTTGCATTTGGAAATACACACAGATCAAAACATTTAACTTGTTCAGGAGCTAAAGCACATGGTAATTGACCGGGCACATCTGGCCTTTTTTCTTTTGAGTAAGAGCTCTTCTACATGCTGCTAGCAGCACCCTAGTCCTTCCTTTATGTTTTTGTGGAATCATATATGTAGTCTCGAAGCCAGTTCACATTTCCTTATCAGCAATTCAGAAACCTAAAAGTTTGTTCTTCACTGTATGTTTTTGGAAAGCCCCTTATTTAACTGTAACTGATGTGAGATTATTGATATTTTATCTATTTTATAAATATTTATTATTTATTTTATTTATCTATCACATTTTAATTTGGATATGAATTTTTTTCACTGCAGCCATGTTACTATGTTTGATTATGGGAGATCTTCTTTAGACCAAAATATGGGTGTTACACATAATGTGATAAAAGGACTATATTATCTTCCTACAATAAAAATTTTTGAATTCTAAAACCCAGTTGGCCCCAGAGTTTTCCTTTAGGGAATTACAAACCCCTATCACTTATAATATGGAGCATACTCTGGCAACTATGGCTACTATTTGCTGGGAGTGGCTGTCCATCCAGACTTTACATTTTCCGGCTCATCTTGCAGCAAGTGTGATCTCATGACTAACGATAGCCAATAGAACATGAGCACAAGTGAGAACTATCACTTTAGGCCACAACTTTCTTAAGAAGTACGTTGGGCTTCTTTTTCTTTCTCTTTCTGCTGACTGAAAACAGAGTACTCTGAGGTCCATGGAGAAAGCCGAACCACAAGGTGAAAGGACCTTGAGCTGAGGAACTTAAATCCCTGTAGGGAAGAAGGCTGCTCACCACCCAGGGACATCCACACTGTGTTGTTAAATGAGGGAGAAATAAATTTCTTTGATGTAAAACCTTGAGTTTTTAGGGTTTATTCGTTACAGCAATCAGAGTTATTCTAATTGATAAATATATACTCTATCATGTGATTGTGCATTATTTTCTAAAATAATATTTACTAAAAATATATAATTATAATCTCCAAATATTGTATATTCTGTGAGGGAAGTTGCTGTGTTTTATGCCTGTATCTATACAATTATACCAGGGAAGAGGTACGATAAAGAGGCTGACTCCATATAATTGAAAAAATCTGGATTTTGGAATCTGAAAAAAAATTTCAGTGTCACTTAATGGTTGTACAACTTTGGGCATTTCATAATCTTTTGAGCCATGGTTTTCTCACCTACGAAACAGAGATAATGACATTCGAGTGGCCAGAATGTTATGGGAATGTATATGATTCCCCGACGTCTATCACCTATCAGATTTCTTGTCACAAAGTTGTACTTAACAAATTCTTTAAATTGGTGCTTAAAAATTCTTTTTGGAAAAGCAAAACTGGAACCTCTAAAGTAGATAGTGACTTACAATTTAAAATGTGTTTTCATGATTTTGTCTCATTTATTATTGTGAAAACTTTGGGAAGTCAGTATGGTTAGCAGTATTATTTTTGTAATCAAAAACATAGAGGCTCAGAAGTTCTCACAACTCATAAATGAGACTTTCAGAGGTGGAAGCTAATTCTTCTGACATTAAATCCCATGCTCCTTCTACCCACAACAAAATCTTAAAATAGATAGCTTCTCTTTTTTCTCTTCTATTCTTGGGCAAGTATTTATGGAAAGTGCTTCTGTGTTGTTGCTTTTTTTTTTTTTTTTTGTATAATATCAGACATATTGCGTAGATTGAGTATACATCTTAAATACATATTTATGTATGGATCTAGGCAGAAGTTTGCTTGGTCCACTTTAAAAAAATTCTATCAATCATTTTTCTGGGTTTCTTAGAGCAAGTTTATTGACATATTGAAGATATAATTATTATATCTTTAAGTGCTTATCATATACCAACTATTCTCTAAATATTTTTATACATTAATTCATTTTATATTCACAACAATCCCATGAACTAGGAAGTATAATTATCCACATATTATGGGTGAGAAAACTGAGACACAGTATAATGAAACAACTTTCTCAGGCTCACACGGCTACATGTGGCAGAGCCAGCCTTCAGATCCAGTCTGTCTCCAGAGCCTGCGCTCTTAACCACCGTGATGTCATGTCTCTCAACGTGTGTCCGTGTATATCTAATTGATAGCTTTTTTATTCAACTGAATAAATAATACATAATTTACAAGTTACAAATTGTGTGTAGTATAGAATTCTTAAAGTATTAAAAATTGACTTTTGATTCAGACAATTATATTTAATTCTATTTTTACTACATCTTTTATGAAATAGGTCATTGTCTCAATGAATTCAGGAGACTCACATGCACGAGGAAGTCCTAACGGGAGGAGGAATGCAAGGGAGGAAGGGCCCAGGTTCAGAAGAAAAGAAATACAGAGGCAGGAGATAGAAAGGAGAGAGTTCCTGAGAGACTCCAGATGTCAGATGAATCATTAGCAGTAACGGGTGACATCCGGTGCTAACAAGATTGGAGGGAGAGGGTTCTCGCACTCTCAGATCCTATTAGAGACTGGGTATATGGGGTCTGGGAAGCCAAGCAAATACAGACAGGGACAAATATTGGTACGTTAGTTATCCTGCCCACGGATTGTCCCTTCAAAACTAAGTTGAATGTTAGTTATTTCCATTGAGTTCTGATGGCCTTTGCTATTGTCCCATCCCATATTCCCATGAAGATGTCCTCACGATGGTGTCCTTAAGAAAAACCCACAAAATCAGTAATACCATAATAGTAATATGTTTCTACTCTTGAGAGTTCAGATTTCTTTTAAACATTCAATCATCATGCAATTTTAGCAAGTACCTTGTTCATCTTTTTTTAAATTAGCTGCCATTTATTTAGTGCTTTGTCTCTTTTCATGCATTAAGAAATATGTGAAGTATTGTAGTATATTAATTAAAAGGAAAATTCTGGGAGCCAGACAGACATGGAGTATAATCTTTGCTGATCCACTTCCTAGCTCTGTGACCTTGAGCACGTTACATAACCTCTCTAAATCTTAGTTACATCATCTGGAAGCTGGGGAATAATAAAAGTACCTACTTCACAAAGCTGTAGTGATAGTTTAATGACATAATGTTTGTAAATCACTCCAGGCCAGTGCCTGGCCCATAATTAGTGCTCAATAAATACAGACTCTTACTAAACTGATGGTACATTTGTGAAGTTGATTTACCTTTCCAAAGTGAGCAATGTCAGTCTCTTCCTGGCAGGAATAGACTCCCCGATATATTCTAACAGTGCCACAGTTGGAACGGGGATGAGGGGAAGCTGACGGAATTGGTGGAGAATGCAGTACTAGATAACGGACGGGTGGATCTGTGGAGATTGCTGTGATTGACACTGATGAAATACCCTCCTTACTGAAACTTGTTCCAGCAAAAGAATGAAAAAGCAAAATGAGTTTATTATGGATAATTAAATCCAGTGATGGATATGAGCTTGAGGTTGCAAGCCGATTTACCAAAGAGACTCAGTCCAGGGAGGGAGGACTGTAAGTATAGGGTCAAATTTAAATAGGAGGAACTAGGTACCAGAAACTTCCAAAGCCTATGGTATACAGAGAACAAATGCGAATCTTTCTTCCCCAAGCCTTGAATGAACTGAGTGTAGTTTTGGAGAGAAATAAGGGGAAGGGAAAATCTCTTTAGGTCCTACCCTCCTTTTTTTTTTTAATTGTTAAGTAATCGAGGCGTCAAAGAGAAAGCAATATCCTCACTTTTACTATTTGGCCCCGTGGTGGATGTGAGACCAAGAAGTGATTGTTAAACATGTACATCCTTGGGCTTCATGTGAGCTGTTACAATCACTTCAAGTGCATAGGCTTCTGTCAATTTTATGAATGTCATTAATCTCATCACTTAACCATCTTGGCCTTTGCTTTTTGCTCTCCTCCACCTTGTTCGTCCTTGATGGTAAAGAGCAGGAATATTTGTTTCCAGATGGAGAGTTGCGTCTCTTTCCTCCTCAGGAGCAATGCAACCTGACTGTGCATGTACTTCGTGAGCCAGTTTTCCTGTGAATTCTCAGTAGTGCTTTTATTAAAGTGCTTGGAACTAAGGCATTTTCCTTTCATTCTGTGCAAATATTCTACCTGTTAAAAATTTCAAAGGGACAGCTCAGAGTTTCCTTGAGCACTGAGGAATCACAGAGCTCAAAGGAAAAGTTGGGGTTTTGGGAAAGAACAAATTTGAAGAGTGAAGGTTAGGGATAGAATCTGCAAGAGGTTATTAAGTAATTATTGCCAAGTTTATAGCTCTTAAACCTGCATAGTAAAGACCACAAATTCAGGGAGTCACAATTGTTGGTTAATCTAGAAGTTGTGCTTTAATCCTTTCCTCATTTATTATTTATTTTTTCATTTAGTAAACATCTATGGAGGTACTCCTACTATGTGCAGAGTTCTAAGGATGAAACGGTGAGGAATAAGGTAGAAATTCTACCTTACAGCAGTTTTCAGCCTGGCTAGAAAGGCAGACATGTAGATTCCTTGCAAATTATTGCTATAAAACAAGTGTGTGTGTGTGTGTGTGTATCATAGATATAAACAAAGAGGAGAGGAAGTCTAGAAAAAAGAGCAATTAATTTTCACTAGAAGCACTGATAGCTTTATGTTAGGAGAAGGGAAAAGGGAGAAGCACTTGAATTGATGAGATAGCTGGTGTTCCAGGGCCCTGTGCTGGCCAGTGGGCTAGTGGCAGCCTCAGAGTCACCACTGGAGCAATTAGAAACTCTCTTTCACAAGGTGACGGCATATACTGCCTTGCCTGGGGATGGCTCTGCTTCATGGCTTTTGCACTGGTATAATTGCTAACCCAGATCCCTTTCACTGTGCAAAGCGGATGACTGGTTACTTACGGCTCCTTTGCCTGTTGGTACTAGGATCTTCTCCTGTCTTTTGCTTTCTGGCTCTAACTTTTCCGCCAACTCACAAAGAAGAAAGGAATTCAGAACACAACCCTCAACTGCGAACCCCTAAGGTGAGAACTGACGGAGGACTGAAGAGTTATCACTGGGAAGTGCAGGCCTTAGGGTTGAGGAGATGGCCTTGAACCGAAGCAAGGGCTGAGGATATGCACAGTGTAGGAGCTTCTGTGGTTAGGCTTTTGCCCCAGGTTTCCCAACATGTGTTGTGTGGACTGTTTATACAACACGTTAATAGAGAGTTCATGAATAAGAGATTTCTGGTCATTTATGCTCAAAAAAGGTTGTATTAAGCAAGGATATACAGGTTTCTTTACTCTGGAATTCTTATGGCCTTTAAGGTACTTAACTATCACATAATCTCTGCAAAGTGCTATAAATAATGCACCGTGTATCCAGGCTTAGATGTCTAATTGTGGAGACATCTTTTTGTGGAGCATCTCCATAAAAAGTTGTATAAGCACCAACTCTAGGAAACCCAGCTTTAGGCCCTGAATTCCATATGTTGTTTTCTTTAAAGAAGATGAAGGTTTCTTTAGTAATTCATTGGCTGTCCTTTAATTAAATTATTGGACTTTCCAACTGGGCTTTCCACTTAGCGGTCACATGTCTTTTGCGGTTGCTTTGTTTGTTTTTCTAAATGGTCAGTGAATTTCAAAAATATTTGTATAAGGAATTCACAACACCATTGTCACTTTCTACTAAAGAGGCAATCAGGTAGCGAACCCTGGACTGCAGCCAGGCTGTTTAGGTTCAAATCCCACAACTCCCTGGCTGTGTGGCATTGGAAAAGTTACATAACCTCTTTGTGTCTCAATTTTGTTAGCTAAAAAGCAAGCATGGTATAGTGGACTCTATCGCATAGGGTGGCTGAGAAGATTAGATGCAGTAATATGCGGACAGTGCTTAGTGCAGTTTCAGCTACATGATAGTGTAGTTCCTGTAGAATGTGGACGACAAGTGCTTATCCTACAGAGTCATTGTCAAGTTTAATGAGATCATCCATGGGAAGCAGAATTGTCTCAGCTCTGCCAGTAAGCAGGCTCACAGGACTTGGGAGTTGAGAAAGGCCAATAAAGATTGTCCAACATTTCTATGCTCAAGTTCTTCATCTATACAATGGGGTCAATAAGAGTTTCCCTTTTACTGGATTTTCCATAACAATAATATGTGATAATATATGTAAAAGGCAGAGCATCGGGCTTAATATACAGTCAGAGCTGAATAAATGACAGTTTTTATCATCAGTACTGCTAACTTAGCCCCCTCATTTTCTAGTTTAGAAACGAGAAGCTCTGAAATATGAGGTAAATAGGCCCCAGTCTTTTTTTAAAGCTATATATAGATTTTTGCCATCACAAATTTCCCCTGGACTGTTTGGCCCATGGTAAATATAGGGTAGCAGAAAGCTCCTCACCTAGGGAGTCCAGACACCTGGACCCTGGTGCTCCACCATTCAAAAATTAGTCATATGGCTTCACAGGAGCCCTGGTGTCTGGTTTTTCTTCCATACAATGAACACATTGTGGGATTAACTGTATCATTTATTTCAGTTCCAAAATTCCATGTTTCAATATTGTAAGTTTTATTTTGTTTCCAGCTTATGGAAGAATGTTCTAGAACAACAAAGATTAAACAATTTGGTTGAATATGGCATGTAAGGAGCAGAGATCGAACCCTGTAGGTCATATTTCCAGTCAGTTCCTTAACCCTCTAGCCCCTTTTGTTAGTTTCTCTGTTTTCATTTTCACAATCTTTGAAGTTTTTCAAGATACAAAATAACTTCTAAAAAATTACATCTAATGCACTGTGTCAGCATTTCTCTCATACATGGGTCTCAAATTTCACCAAGGATTGTAGACTAATGTTTTATAACATTTTTGCAACGCCCAGATGTAAGAAATTTGGGCGAGAATGTCATGAAAGTAGATATGAAACTCTTGGGAGGGTAGAGAGGAAAGACTGAATGTATTAACAGTCCTCTCTACTCCAAAGCCCCTCCCACTAAAGATAAAGCTGTAGCTTCTCTCTAATGTTAATGAATTACTTTCAACATTTACATGAATAAATAGATCACTCAGGGAATATGAAACACTGAAAAGAGAAAAGTGGCAGAATGACAAACCCAAACCTTACAACTGCTTTGATTTATTTTGTCTCTGTGCCTGAGGAATAAAATAGGTAATTTTCCTGGGTGAGGGTCATTATCCCAGGCTGGAAAAGGACCCCTGGAGCTGCTTGCTGACCTTGGCACTTTTATGTTTTAGCTCATGACAATATACCACAGAAAGCAGAGAAATTCTATATTATAAAGAACTGCTCTCTTATCTCCCCCACACTTGCTTGGGGTCACTTGTTTGTTCCATTCTTCATCGTTTTCTCCTTACAGAAGAATTAAAGGCAGGCAGTGAAAAGTAAAGAATCTAAAAAAAAATAGTGCACTCAGCCAAGTTAAACTTCAAATTCTAACGCTGTTACTTTGGTCATGGCCTAGATCTAAGATTTTGTCTCAATCTAAGTGAGGGTAGCTTTTAAACCCTAAAATTGTCATATGTCTGGTGTTTGATGTCCAACTGCCTAATAAAAAGTCAACTTGGATTAGTAACAAGCGACTTCCTAATAAAGCTGACATGCAATCAAGCGGATCATTGCAGGGATATGAAGTGATCTCTCCACCAGCTGAAGGGGGCATTTCACAGAGAGCCAAGTGCTTTAGTGGAATTTTGGGATGTGACATCTCCCAAATACAATTTAATGCTTTCTGTAATTAGTTGGGAATGTGCCAGAGAGTTTTAGATTGCCTCATTTTCTTCCGTAACTTTTGATTTTGTTCTACTAACTCTTTCTTTGTATCTCTATATTACATTTACAAAAATGAGACTATTAGTATGCATACTACCCAAGTGACCCGTTCACTTCATGTAATGGTGAGTTTGGGCCATCTCACTCCTAGTGTAGCTCGGTGTGTAATCTCCAAATTGCCTGGATTGGAATTTCACTTCTTCCACTGTGATTTGTGTGACTTTGAACAAGTTATTGTGCATTTCTGTGCTTGTTTCCATCATCTATAACAGTGGTCCCCAACCTTTTTGGTACCAGGGACAGGTTTCATGGAAGACAATTTTTCCATGGACGGGGATGGGGAGATGGTTTAGGGATGATTCAAATGCATTATATATATTGTGCAGTCAACCTCTCTGCCAGTGATAATCTGTATTTGCAGCCACTCCCCAGCACCAGCATCACCGCCTCAGCTCCACCTCAGATCATCAGGCATTAGATTCTCATAATGAACAACCAACCTAGATCCCTCGCATGCGCAGTTTACAGTAGCGTTTGTGCTCTTATGAGAATCTAATGCCTCTGTTGATCTGACAAGAGGCGGAGCTTATGCGGTGATGCGAGTGATGGGGAGCGGCTGTAAATGCAGATGAAGCCTCACTCACCACTGCTGCTCACCTCCTGCTGTGCAGCCCGGTTCCTAACAGGCCACAGATCAGTACCTGTCCATGGCCCAGGGATTGGGGACCACAGATCTACAAGACAGAGATGATGATAGTATCTTACCTATAATATGGCTATGAGAATTAAAAGTATGTAAACTCTGACAAATGTGAGGAACATGTATGTATGTATATAGGTATATATATTTCTAATAGCTAAGTAGTTTTCATTTTATGGATATACTCTAATTTATTCAGTTATTCTGCAACTGGTGGTCATTTGAGTTATTTCTTAATATTTTTTTCTTTACAGTGAATATCTTTGTACCCATAATTCTGTGCACATCAGAGTTCCTAACCATTAAGATTCTTCTCTTCCATCGTATTTTCTCACTCTCTTTTCTTATAATTATGAACTATATTCCTTCCCTTTTCATCTTTCCTACCTCATAATACTTTCGATCTCTAATTAACATAGCAAGTTATTTTTCTGACTACAGATACACAGAGATCATTTCACTTATTTGCTCTTTTGCTTCCTTCTTTGGTATTGCCATACATGCATTTAACAATTCCCCAGTGAACTCACTACATTCTTTTATTACAGGTTTGATTACACAGGTCATAAAGACAGAGCAGCAATGGACATCTTCTTAGCAGTTTGTTTTTATCATCAGATAATCTCATCTTCATCTATCCTGTTTCCAGCTGACTTTTTACATTTGGAGTCACTCTGACTCTGACTTCTGTAACTGCTCGCACAACTCTTTCTTGACTGTTCGCCTTGTCCATATGTACTGGGAACAGAGTTAAAGGAGATAAATGAGAGACAGTTCTTGACTTAGGAGCCAATGTAGGGGAAAGACAGCAAATACGGCCTGGCATGGCACAAGCCTGACACAAATGCTCTTTGAAAATAAACAAAAGAAGTAAACCTGTGATTGCAACATAGAATGTGAATCTCTGCGACAAAGAAGTTGTAGAAAGGGAAGCAGAAGGGCAGAATCATTACATAATTGCTCGTGGACTATGGGTATATGAGGCAAAGGACCTCAGGCTGCAGGTGTATGTTAGAAATATCACCTTCTATTGAATAGGAAATTTGGACTTGTCTTTTTTTTAGAAGAAGAAGTGAATAGGAAAAATAAGGATAGTAATGCATCAATACTATGAACACTATTTAAAATGTGAACATATACTAAATACCTACCATTTACAAAAAGAGAAAGAAATGTTTACACAAATATCCACATACTTAAAAGAAGTCACTGTCATGTTTTAAATAAAAAGTAAAAGTATATTTAAATTTCAATTCTATCTAAATTAATTTTCAAGTAAAAACATCAATGATTTGGTCAGTAATTGCTTTTAAAATATTTTTTCCCAAGGGATGTCAAAATATTACCTCTGGGAAGAATTATTGAATTAAAACATAAATGAAAAAGTAATAAAACCAGAAACTCTATGTCAGGTAACTCTAATGTCAGGTAACCATAGGTTTTAATCCCTGATTCTTAAACTGTATGTGTTAAGGCAAGTTATTTTACCTCCCTGAACCTCTGTTTTTTTCATCAGAAAAAGGAGGTCATGAAGATGAAATATAAATAAAACAAAAGAGCTCATCATAATGCCTGGCATTTGATAATGTTGATTTTCACTTCAAAACAATTCATTGACATGCTTAAATTTTCCACAATCATAAACATAGTGAATAGCAAATCTACAATTATTTTGAGTTTTTCCAAAAGAAAAATTATGATGTATTACCAATAAATGCTCAATTTCCTGTTGACTTCTAGCCCCTACCCCCTCTTCTCCAAGGAACCAGAAAGAATTCTATTTCATATTATTAAAATAACCATTACTCTGGATAAAAGACTTAATAAGAGTTTCTGTGGATTTTGGGAATTCCACCAACCCAGGATGAAAGACCACTAGAGGCATATGTCAATCTCTATTTTTATCTTCACCAAACTCCAAGATTTACAAACCACTAACTGTAAACGTATCTGTGAACCAAAGCTATGTATGTTATTGTGGCACAAACTGTTAGTTGCCTACTCAACATCCATTGCCCCTTCTTCCTAGCTAATTAACTAATAAGATCTTAACTTTGTACCCAGATCTTTCCTAGGGAAGGGGTCATGATTAACCTAAGGAAATCATGACAATTCTGTTTACCATATTCACAGACTGCCTTGCCCTTGGGGTTATTCAGTGAATCAATTTTGGCCTATGACACCTACAGAGATACCTGTTTTGGGGCAGTAGGTGACTACCAGGAATGCAAGTGAAAATGCATAAATGCCTCCCTTTCCGCCGGCTTATGACCATGAGGTGACAATCAGGACGGAAAGGCCTAGGAGATTCCAGAGCCACAGGTCCCGAGGTGATGAGCCACTGAACAGACACCAGCAGCTATGCTTCTTTTAGGTAAGAAAAATTAATCCCTATTTATTTAAAAATTTGAGTTTTTTATAACTTGCATGAAAGCATTCTTATCAGATATGGTTATATATAATTATCAAGTTTGGACTTGAATTATATATTGCACATAATTGCTAATAAGTAAAACATTCACTCAGTGGGCATTACTGAACACCATTTATCTATCTATCTGTACATCGATCTCAGAAACTGAGAAATTTCCATTATTTCGCTTTCCATATCTCACTCAGCTCAATCTTGGTTTTCTTTTTAGAGAAGTGTCACCTGATTTCTTGAAAACAATAAGATCCTGTTTGACATTTGTCACATTTGCTTTTTTACATGGATTATATGATTTTGAAACTGTATTTTAAGCTCTAGGAAAACAGAACATTTTTTGCTTACATTTGTGTAAGCAATTCTAGCTCAGGGCCTAAGAAACAAATATTAGACATGCAATACACATTTACTGAATCCCTAACCTGAGCCTAGCATCGGCATATCCGAGAAAAATAAAAAGCCCTCGCCTTAGTGCTCTTTCCCTTGTCTCGTTCATGCGTTCTTCTCCTGCCTTGTGATGATCCACCACAGTACCTTCGAGACTCACATGCCTCCGCAGAGCCTTCCTCTCCAAGTCACTTTGGAGGCTCAACCTGTCAACATTCTTTTTCCTCCCAGTGTCCAGTGCTCAGTCAATAGTTTCAGAGAAAGACAGTTTGTTCTTTCTTTAGTATTAATTCATTTATGATTATGCTGGATGATCTGCATTGGCAAATAACAAAAACAACAACAACTCTTATTCAGCACTTACTAGGTGCCAGATGTTATAAATATTTTAAACATATAACTCATTTAATCACCCCAAAATAGCTATGATGGAGGTTGCTATTATTATTCCCCAGGTTTCAGATAATAAAACTGAAGCTGGAGGTTAAACATATCGCTCTAGGTCACATAGCTAGCAGTGCTGGAACTGGGTTTAAGCCCCTGAAGCCACACACTTAGCCTTTACTCAAGTATTTCTCAAAATGAGGTGCCCAGACTAGCAGTGTCAGCATCACCTGAGAACTTGTTAGGAATGCAAATTATTGGACCTCATCCAAGACCTGCTGAATCGGAAACTTGGAGGTGGAAGCCCAGCAATCTTTCCTTTGAAAAGCTGTTTTGCACACTAAAATTTGAGAACCACTGCATTACACTAAGCTGCCTTACGGAGGGCGTGGTAAAAACTAGCAAACCTTTATAAAGGTTAACTCAAAGAACTAATTACTTCCCCAGACTCCAAGGAAATGAAAGTTGGAATTACTCTTATGTAGGGGCTAGCTGCCTTACAGCTTCTTTTAATCACAGGAGAAGAACAAATGAATCTTTTTGTGATACTTATAAGGACAATCTTTTCATATATGTCTTGGATATTGTAGAAGATTAAAACAACAGTATGCAGGATATCCAGCTACACAAGTAAAAATGAAAAATTTGAAAATACAGAAGATATAGAAGACTATCACCAAATCCTTAAATTGTCAGCTAGCTTTCCCCAATGCCTCTTAGAATTCTGGGTCTGCTCTCCCTGTCATTACTTGGGTGCAATGAGGAAATATAAAGTAATTGCATTATTAAATTAAGCAAAACATAATAAGGTAACTTAGCTGTGCCACAAATATATAATGCACTCATTAGTTCAATATACATGGGATTTGAATTTTTTGCTCATTTATGTTATTTGGGCCATGCTTAACCACTTTTTTTAGCTCAGATAATCAAGTCTTGAATGTATGTATATGTACAGTTGAGACTAATTGGTGTAATTAATGTACGTGTAACAATTTTAGCTGGCTAATGCCTGAAGGGAGCAGAAAAAATAAGCAAATTCATAAAGAAAGTTTTAGATTAGCAGCATACCCAAGATGGTTTTTGTTTGTTTGTTTGTTTTCAGTAAGAAAGCCAGCCTTCATTATGGCTTTTGGTTAATAAAGATACGGTTGGATTTCACTCTAAGGAGTCCAGTTTGGCAAAGACATTTTACATGAACTATTAGCTACGCAAAGCAGAAGCCTTTGGTTAAATGGTACTCTGATAATATAGGGAAAACTATAAATATAATTACAAAAATGAATTTGCCAATTCCCTTTTTCTCCCTCTGCGAAAATGTTAAATTAACTGTCTTTCCTTATTTCTTTTTGTTTTTAATTTCTGCTTAATTCCAGAAAGATTTGGAGACAATTTATAGAAGTACTCAACAATAAGAAAAAAATACTTATAAATAAATTGAGGAGAAAGGAAAATGAAAGATAGTTTAAAAATAGATACCTTTTTGCTTGTACTAAGTAAACTTAAATATTACAGTGAAATTTAAGTTCAAGAAAAACGTATGGAGACTGTGGCCAAGGCAAGACATGGCCCCAGTCCCTTTCCTGTAGAAGCTTACAATCCAACATGAGGGTGAGCAGTGGTGGGAACAGACACTTAAAGACCCCTTTTCTCTTCAGTTCTTCTAAAGTGGCTGTGAACACGAGCAAGGGTTAACTGGCAAACCAAAAGTCACATTTGTTTGTATGCTGCAAAGCAAAGGTATTAGAAACTATCTCTAAGAAACCAGAATTTTTTTTGTCCCTGATTATCAGCTTTATATTTTATTTACCACACTGTCTCTTTTTAAATCTGAAAAAGCATGTGTTAATATTGTGTTAATATTTAGGCTAATCTAAAGTCTGGTAACCCAGTGTTCTTACTAGCACATGTTAATTTTTCCTTCTCTATATGAAACTGACAAATTTATCTGAACATCAATCACCCTCAATAGGATCCTGGGGAAAACAATCACAGGGTAGAGGATAGGAGAACAACAATTAATATGCAGCATTAAACCTATCAGAAAGGTGTGGAAAAGAACACTCAGTCATTCCACTGCATTTAATTTGCTCGGAGAAGCAGCCTTCACACCTGAGTCACAGCCACAGCTCGGTTTTCTCTCAATTAGACCCATGCTTGTCTGAAGCAATGAGGGCTTGGAGGACAAGATCAGGGCACGTGCTAATGAAATTCCCTGCAGAACAAGGGCATTAGGTAGAAAGTGTTGCAAAGGAGAAATCATATAATCTGTATCTAAAGTTATTTATTAAGCAAGCATTTAAGACTTCATTGTACATTAGATATGCCATACAAAACCAGCCATAAAAGTCAGGGACTATTACGTGTTGTGGTCTGAATGCAGGCCATAGTAAGATTATTGTAAAATGTATTTTTTAATTAAGCCATGAAAATTCTATAAGGTTTTAGGTTTGCAGTAAATGTGGTTTGATCTGTCAATTCTCAGCTTAGTGTGGTGCGTGCTTATGTTTAAATAACATTATTTTAATGGACTATCTGAATGTTAATCTGCAGTCTGGTGTACAGACTTGTAAGGCCAAAGTAGTTAAGAAAAATGTATCTCTATAGCCCTTTAGCCAAAAACAAAACAAAACAAAACAAAAAGCTACTTACCGATGCTTGATACTGCTACCCAAGAACCGTGATTGCACTTTGTACTTGCTGAGCCTGGATTAAGTTCTAATACATGACAGGTTTTTTTTTTTTTTTTTAGTAGAAATAGTATTTCAGTTCCTGTCAAATTTAGTTTAAAATAATGTTCTGTTGTTACTTACTGTTTTATTTTGAACATCATTGCTTTGTGTGAAATATTTATTACTGTTAATGGCACAAATTTCCTGTTGATAAATGCATTATTTAATAAATGTGTGTTCAGTATGTTCTATGCCAGGTGTTGGTTTATGCAGTGTGGATATCAAAATAATATAATAAATCATCTCTGCTTTCCAGGCTTTTGTAGTTTAGTAGGGGAGATGCGTGAACATACCCAAAGGGGCACGTGCCGAGATAGAAGCATGCAGAAGATGCCACAGGAACACAAAGAGGGCTGAGAGGGTGTAGGAGCTCTTCCGACACTGCCTGGGGGGGTATGGAAGGACCTAGGAGGGAAGACTTAATGGAGGAAGAAGGAGCTAGCAAAGGTGGAAGGAAGGAGGGAGAGCAGAACTGGCAGGGAGAGGCTTTTGGGCAACGGGAATAGTCCGGACAAGGCAGACTTTGTGAACCACATGGTACTGCCAGCGACGCGGTTTTGGATTGTGAACTGTTTGTGTACAAATGGTGTAGGTGTCAGTGTGGGTGGGGGGATGTGGTAGAATTAGGATTAGAAGCCCATGGTTAGTGGTTGAACAATGAAAAAAAAGAACAGCAACAAAAAAACCAACGAGGAATCCATAGGCTTTTTTAACCCATAGGTAAAGAATTTAGGCTTATTCTTTGGGTGACAGGAGCCAGTGAAAATGTTTAAACAGGGAATGATTATAGAGGCATTTTAGAAATGAGGGTAAGTGGAGGAAAGGGCCAAGCGAGTTTGAGAATCCTTTTAACCTTGCTCTCGCTAAGAGAAAACATTGCTTTCCAATGGGAAGAAAACCTGCGAATGATAATCTAAAAGATCCTCACAATTTACTGAGGTTTTTAGAGTTAATCAAGTCTGAATGGAAATGTAAAACTACTTTTTTTAAATAAGGGCAGAATATCCAGTCATTAAATGACTATGTTAAAAACTTTTGTCCTTCATGCTGTCGCTCATGTAGACGGAATGTTGCCGTGCCCGCCCCCAAATCCATGGGTTGGAATCTAATCCCCAGTGCTGTGGTGTTTGGAGACGGGGCCTTTGGGAGGTGATTAGTGCTCTCATAAAAGAGAGTCCAGAGAGTTCCTTCATCTCTTCTGCCATGTGAGAAAATAGCAGGAAGATGGCCCTCACCAGACACTGAATCTGCTGGGGCCCTGATCTTGGACTTCCCAGCCTCCAAAATGTGAGAAATTATTTCTGTTGTTTATAAGCCAGTTTATGGTATTTTGTTATAGCAGCCCGGACAGACTAAGGCATTTTGCAACTAAAACTTAGTCTGATTTTCCTGCTAGACTATAAGGACATGAGAATAGGGATTGTGTATGCTCAGAAGTCAGCACAGCACCTGACATTTATAGAAATAAAAAATGTTTCTTGGGATGATTGGAACTGATTTGAATTTTCCATTCCCAGAATTTTGCTGAAAGGTATTGTTAGGTCACCTTCAAGAAGAACAGAATTACATGATATATATTTTTATCCTGTATGGTTATTATACAGTTCATACTGAGAATAATTGGGAGGCTCTCTGCCTGGCTATCTTTAAAAAAAAATCTAGCAGCAAACCAGTGTAGATAAAACATCATTCACTTCCTTGGAAGTAGGACCCATTGGTCTCTCTAGTTCACTTTGAGATTCTTCAAAGAGTAAACTGTTCACAGTACTCATGCTGGGAGACAAAGTGTCACTGATTTATGTGCTGAGCAGTGTTCCATAAGGCCGTGGGACATTTTAGGGCAGCAAGCCAGGAGTGAGGGAGCCAGGCAAAGCTTGGAAACACAAATTAAAGGCATAGAAGAAAGATGCTGATTATGGGAAGGTTTCTGGAGTTGGGGTCAAACGACCAGGGATCATTGCATTAAACGTCAACATCAGGTGATTACTCTGTTTTTCTTTCTCTGCCTACAAGTCCACTCTCACTATGAGCACTTGACTGGTAAACTATATGTTTCCTAATTGTATTGCTTATGTCTTCCTTCACCTACAGTTACTCTCATCAGATACACTTGAGATGAGTCTCCTCCTCTCATTTCTGATCAGGAGGCTATGAAGTGTGATCTAGAAGCATCTACAGTGTGCCAAATATTGTCACCACTAAGAAAGAGGTGTAGCATCCTTGATTCCAAGAGCTTACATTTTTTTTTAAGGAAATAAACAAGTAGACCAGCCATATAAGGAATTAAATAAAATGTTTGACAGAGGTCTGTACATCTTTCCTTATTAGAAGACAGTGGAAGAGCAAAAACTGCACTTCAGGGGGGGGTAGCAGGTGGGCAAGAGTGAGTGTGAGCAGGGGTTAGCCAGGAAGAAGATGGAAGAGTAAGTACTCCATCCAAGGTCATGGAACGACAATGTGAAAAATCAGGTACAAGAGGCAGGAAGCTCTTGCACTTGTCTTTCTCTTCTCAGTATTTCATCAGGCTTTATTTCACTTTTTTTGGGTTACTGATTTTCAAACTAGTTTCTGACATTTTTGTCTTTGATGGTGTCACTTGTATCTATTATTCTCCTGCCTCTCTGTTCTCTGGCTGCTCTTCATTTCCCTCCCCTCCCCTGACCGCCCCGGTCTTCCTTTAGTCTTCGGCATCTTGCTCTGCGGTGCCTCTGTGGATCGTCTCAGCTATTCCACGATTTCAGGTAGCGAAAAGTGTTGATTCCCAAATTCCTATGAATAGATCTGAACATTTCTAAGCTCAGTACCAACTGCCCACTGGAAATATCCAACGAGGTGTTCCACATGCATGTCAACTTTAACAGAAGTTTATCTTATTACCCTTTGTCCAAAATAAAATCTGCTCTTCTTCCTATAATCTTAGATTGCATTGCCAATATCATATTTAAATAAGCCTGTAATATAGAAATCTCTATTCCACTCTCTAATCCTCTCTGTTTCACCTCTGCCACATCACTCGCTGTTCAGATGATCCAGCCTCTTTTTTCAATTACTACTAATATCTTAGGTTAGACTTTCATCTCATTCCTTCTTGCATTTCTACAACAGCTTTCCCATTTTGGAAACTCCCTGACACGAGGAATTATTCTTAGTGCTTCTGCCTCTCCCCCAAAATAATAACACTAAGACCATCATCACCCCCAAACTTAATTATGTTCCTGCTACGGCCTTAAGTAGCATTGTCTCATCAAGCATTCCTTGCAGTTTTCTTACAGCAAGAGAACCAGCATATTTGCTGTTTGTGTGATTTTAGGCTTACGTGATTATGTGACACTCGATAATCATTTTTTTTTTTGTTTTTTGTAAAGAAAGGATGAGCAGATCCCAGTGGCAAAGCCTCCACAGGTAAAAATATTTAGCAAGAATTCAGAAATATTATTTTGTTTTTATAATCATTTTAGGCCCTGCCGAAGCCAGATTTGTCTTCTTTCTCTGGTCTAAGCCTTGCCTTTATTCTTTAAATGTCAATGAGATGGACATGGAGGAGAAGAATATAGATCGGTCAGATGTTTTTGTTTGTATTTAGCCTACCCCCCAATCCCTGCCTTCTGGGTTACACTATTTGTGCTGCTCTAGTCCCCAGTCAAAGGGGGGATCACGACCGTCCTCTGCAGGGCCCCTGAAGCAGGCAAGCGTGGACTGTCAATCCACGGCCTTGGCACACGAGCAGAATCAGAAAACTGCTGCGAAGAGGTCCTTATTAAGCCGCTGGAGGCAGAATCCCCGAGGCTGGGTGATATTCCATCCTACCCCTCTGACTTCATTTTAGTCAGGGTACCATCCCGTCTTTTCTTTGCGAATGAGTTATTTTATATCCACTAATACTAATATAAAAAAATAGCAGAGTATAATTTCTAATCAGGAAGATTCTTATAGGTGTTATTTTTCCAAATAGTACATGTTTTCTTCCCTCGCTGCAATATATATAATTTGTCTTTTGGGAATGAAGACATAAATCTCTGTGTAGCTTGCTTAATAGGCACAGTGTGCTAACTTCATTTTTTTCCCCTCACAAGAAAGAAAACAATCTCTCTTTGCATGGAGCTGCAGGAATCTTCAGGCCTATTTAGTTCGGGATTTATGTTGATACATTCTGTTTTACTGAGCGATGCAGTTTTCATTTTTGATCAGGATGTAAATTTCATTGTCATAAAATTATTAATTTAAAATAATGAACATATTTAAAAACAAAATATTAAGAAAGTAACTGTATGGCTGGCACATGGATTCAGTGAAAATCTTCAATGCGGTATATGAAAAATCCGAAGTATAGAAAACACTGACTTAGAGGTGACTTTAGTATCCTTGGCTTTGAATTCCAGCTCCAAGCCCAACATAAGCAATCGTCAAATCTTATGTATCGGTCATTATTCTACAGTCCCTCTCCCAGCTACTCTGTCCCCTGCTATTTGTTTTCCTTCTTCCAGTTCCTACCAAAAACAGCACACACCTGGCTCCAACTTATTTTTCAACTCTTACCTTCCACCAAAGAATCCAGTGAAGGCAGAGAGTTGAGTCTGTCCTGCCCAGTGTCACCTCAGCGTCACTCTCATCACTTCTGCACTGCAGAGGTGAAGCCAGCAAACTCATTTCCCAGAATTCCTTTCCCTGAATGGACCGATTTAGCGTTAGCCAAGGAAAAGTACTAACACGAGATTTGGAAGGCTTCAGAGGAGGCGAAGTCACTATTCTGCAAGCACAATTACAGCCAGACATGTGAGTGGATATGAGATTCAGAGTGGCTTCCTGGCAGGCTTGTGAGAATTCTCCCCACCTCCATCTAGTGCTGGTGGCTTTCTTGACCTTTGATCCCGGGTTTCCCAATGGCTGCATAAGTCTTTAATTCCTATATTAAACATTTCACACCTGATACATGTAAAGTGACTTTTGTTTTTTTGGCTGACACCTAACTCACTCACCTGGGATGTCTTATCTCTTATAATTCTGTCTGTAAAATTCCTCATTATTCAAGTCCTGGCTTAAATCCTGCCTTTCAGAAAAACTTTTCTTCCCCTTCTCCCCGAATTAGAGATTTCCTTTCTTCTTCCCACTTCCTGCTTTTCTAACTTACTTCCCTTTCTTCCTTTCTTTTGTCATTCCTTCCTTCCTCTCTTCTTTCCTTCTGTTTTTGTGTCTCTTTCTCTCTATCCTCTCCGTCTCTGAGTTTCCTTCTCTTGCTCTTTCTCTCTCGTTTTTGTCTCCCTTCCCTTCCTTTGCTCTCTCCACTCTTCCCCTTTCTTCCTTCCTTCCGTTCTTTCCAACTTCCTTCCTCAAATACTTACCACACACCTGCATTTTTCTTTTGGTTATCTGTTACTACATAACAAACCACCTTGAAGTCAGAAATATAAAACAATGACAATTTATTATACTCATGGATTTTGTGGGTCAGGCATTTGAACAGGGCACAAAAAGGATGACTTGTGTCTTACCACAATTACTGGAGACTCATCTGGGAAGATTCAAATGTCAGAACATTCTGGAAACTTCCTTATTCAAATGTCTGGTCTCAGCTGGGACACTGTCCATGTGCTTCAATTTTCTGGCAGTTGGGTGCTGAGAGGGAGCATCCCAAGAATGAAAGTCAAGGGGCTCAGTGTTCCAAGAGAACAAGGAGGAAGCTCACGACCCTTTCTGACAGCCTTAGCCATCACGTAATACCAGTTCCACTGTATTCCGTAGGTTAAAGCAGGCACACGTGTGTGTAGATTCAAAATGCGGGGACAATGACCCCATTTCTTGTTGAGAAAGGGTCAAAGAACTCTAGGGCCATGTTTTAAAATTGCCACCTAGTGCTCGCTTCGGCAGCACATGTACTAAAATTGGAACAATACGGAGAAGTTAGCATGGCCCCTGCACAAAGAAGACACACGAATTCCTGAAGTGTTCCATATTTTAATAAAAAATAAATAAAACTGCCACTTATATACCAAGTCCCGGTGAGATGCTATGTTTAAAACAGATGAATAATAGATTGTTTCCTTTTTCAATTTTTTTCTTTTTCCTGCAGTACAACAGCAATGCCTGACTTAATGTTGTAAACGGGTTCGGTTATCACTGAAACTGGTAATTTCTAAACTTAAGCTGGGTGAATGGCTGCAGTGCGGAGTAATGCCACCACTGACGCTGCGAATGCAAGGCCGAAGAATTTACGGCCACCCTCTCAGATACAGGAACAGGTGCAGGGTTGACTCTTTCCAGACGTCGTAGTCAAAAAGAGTGTGGCCATCTCCCAGCTGCTTGCTGCAAAGATCAGTCTCTGCTAGTCGGGGGCAGTGTCTTTATCCTGGATCTTCTTTACTTTTTGATAATAATCCTGGTCTCCATTCCCAGGGAAATTATCTTGTTGGTCTGCACTGTTCAGTGGCTAAATGCACGAACACGTTAAAATAATCCTTTCTCTTTGATGTGGGACTATATCCTTGTGAATTTTCCTCATTATATATTGCACTGTTAGGTTATGTAGAGAATATTTTTCTTATTAGCACTTTCTGAGAATTTATGGGAATTTGTAAATTTGCTGGTAGCTCACACAGTGTCTTGTGCCTACCATGATCTTCATAAACATTAATTGAACTGAATTTCCTCTATTTGTAAGTATTTAAAATTTTTAATGTCTCATGAGAATGACTCCACATGAAATTGCTTACAGAATGTTGATCAATATTTTTAAATTTCTCATTTATAGTTAGTGAATCTCATACAAGTTATACAGTTTATTGCAAATCCATTTCTTCAAAAACACATACTTTGCCATTTCGTAACACTGTGTCAGCCACAGAAATTAAGCCGTGAGGTTGGCAAACAGGGATCCAACCCCTTCCAGAGCATATAATGTGGAAGTAGGTACAAATAAGAGACCTGCAAGTGCTTCATAATGTTAAACTGATAACGTTTGGAGTGCAGGAGGAAGGAATAAAGGCGAGGTGGCACTAGCCTGAACATGACAGAGGAAGGCCTCTGGGTAGATGATATCACAGCTGGGGCGTGTAAGGTAGGCAGGGGTCATCTCTGCGGAGGGTAGATGCAGATAGGACAAAGTATTCCAGGCGGAGGGATAACGTTTGTCATGAGTGATATGGCCCTGCAGCGGGATAAGGCCAGGTGGTAGCAAGAGATATGGTTTAAAAAGGAAACAGCGTAATCTTGTAATATAAACAAGTGAGTTTGATTTTTATGTGGCGGCAAACAGAGAAGCAATGATAGATTTTAACCAGTGAACCGATACATAAGAATTATGTTTAGAAACATAGAACAAATAAAGAAAGGCAATTTGTAGGGAGATCTGTTGAAAGGCCAAGAAGTGATGGCGCCCTGATTTTTGTAACCAACAGTGAAGGTAGGAGAAAGCTGGATGGGTTTGAAAAATATTTAGGATATAGAATCAATAGAACTTAGTGAGTGAATCTGTACAGAAAGTGAAAAGTAAAGAAGTGAGGATGACCCCGGTAGGTTTCTGAGTTGAGCAACACACCAGACGACATAATCACTCATTGAGAATAAATATTGAAGGAAAGATGGGTTTGTGGGGCAAAAAGTGGGTCATTTCTGTACATTGTGCTTGACAGGTACTGAGACCCCCAAAATGTCTATGTCCTGATCCCCAAAAGGGACTTTGCAGATGTAATTAAATTAAGGAAGATTATTCTGGGCAAGCAGGTGGGCCCTCTGTCTTCATAAGAAGAGGAGGCAGGAAGATTGGAGTCTGAGAAGGATGTATGTCAATGAAAGCAGGGTTGGAGTGATGTGAGAAGAAGCTGAAAGCAGGAAAAGACAAAGAAACAGATTCTCTCCTAAGGACTTCTGACGTCTAGAACTATAAGATAATAAATAAAGTTGTGTTGTTTTAGGCTCCTACATTTGTGTTTGTTACATTAGCAATACAAAACTAATGTAGACATTAG
>CAUYSK010077294.1:0-16026 GCA_963575035.1 Avahi laniger | reverse complement strand
TGAGCTCAGGAGTTCGAAACCAGCCTGAGCAAGAGCGAGACCCCGTCTCTACCAAAAATAGAAAGAAATTAATTGGACAGCTAAAAATATATAGAAAAAATTAGCCGGACATGGTGGTGCATGCCTGTAGTCCCAGCTACTCGGGAGGCTGAGGCAGGAGGATCGCTTGAGCCCAGGAGTCTGAGGTTGCTGTGAGCTGGGCTGACGCCACGGCACTCTAGCCTGAGCAACAGAGTGAGACTCTGTTTCAAAAAAAAAAAAAATTTACACAAAATGAAGACTATAGTATGTAATCTATTGTTTGTCATCTATTGTTCAACATGGCTTTTGTGAGATTAATCAATGTCGTTTTGTATATTATTATTTTTGCCTATAATATTTTATTATTAATATATGAATACTCCACAGATTTTTTTCAATTCTATTATTGAAGGACATTTGAGTTATTTTCAATTTTTGGCTATTATATATGATGCTGCTATGAACATTCTAGCACATGACTTTTGGTCCAAATAAGTACATATTTCTTTTGGGTATATACCTAGAACTAGAATTCCCAGATTATAAGGTATGCATATGATCAGCTTTAGTAAATATTGCCAGTTTTTCAAAGATGTCGTATCAATTTATGCTCCCTCCTGAACTACACGAGAGTTCCACTTGCTCCACATTCTCACCAACATGTGGTATCATCACTCTTTTTTGGTTATTATTTTGCATATGAATTAATATTTTTTGTTACTTCAATTTGAATTTCCTTATGATGAATCAGATTGAGCAACTTCTTTCATATATTTACTGAACTTTTGTATACTGTAACTTGTAATGTACCTGTTTAAATCTCTTGCCCACTTATCTGCTATGTTGGCTGCCTTTTTCTGATTGATTTGTAAGAATTCTTTACATATTCTGAATGAGTCCTTTGTTGATTTTAAATATTACAAATATCTTTTCCCACACTAAGACTTGCCTTTGCACACCATTTGTGGTGATTTAGAAGAACAGATATTCTTAATTTTAATGAATTCCAATTTATCATTTATTCTCTTTCGTGCTAATACATTTTGCATCCTGTTTAAGAATTCCTTGCTTATTCTAAGGTCATGAAGATATTCTGCTATGTCACCTACTAGAATCCTCATTGTTTTACCTTTCATATTTAGAGCTGCAATCCATTTGGAATGTATTTTGTTGTGTGGTAGAGATCAACATTCATTTCATTTCCAATGTAGAAATCCAAATCTTCTAGCATCATCTTATTTAAAAGACAGTCCTTTGCAGACGGGGATGTAGTGCTACTTTAAAATAAAAAAATATGTACAGATTTATTTCTAGATTGTTAGATTTTATGCCATTGGTCTATATGTGTGTATTTTTGCACTAATGCCACAATGGTTTAATTAATGTAGTTTTGTAATAAGCCTGAATGTCCACAGAGTATAATCTCAAATTTGTTTTTCTTAAGATTGCCATAGTTATTCTTGGCCTTTTGCATTTCCCCATAATTTTTTCATTAATTTCTCAATATCCACACACAAAAATAACCCTTGAGATTTTAATTAAGATTATAATGAAACTATGGAATTGTCTTAACAAATTGACATTTTTACAATATTGAACTTTTCAATCCAAGAACAAGATTTATGCTTCAGCTTATATATACCTATTTTAATTTGCCTAATGTTCTATAGTTCTTTGTGTTGATGTACATAATTTTTTGTTAGATCTATTTCTAGCATTTAATTTTTAGTACTATTTTAATGATTTTTAAAATTTTTTCAGTTTATGTGTATGTTTTACATTGTTTCTTAATTCAGTGGCCTTTGTGAAGCATTTATTAATTCTGATAGTTTATCTATTTTATCTGTCTAGTGTCATATTCCTCTACTTGAAGAATTTTCTTTAGCATTTCTTGTAGTACAGTTGCGTTGACCATGGATTTTTCTAGGATTTTGTTTGTCTGAAAAAAATATTTATTTCTCCTTTCTTTGTGAAAGTTATTTTACTTGCTATAGAATCCAGGATTGACATTTTCTTTTTGTTTATCACACTTTACAAATATCCTTACAATGGCTTCAGCCTTGGATTATTTGTGATTAGAAATCTGATACAGTATTCTTTTCTTCTGTGTGCATCTTTCTTCTATGGTTGCCTGCATGATTTTCTCTTTATCTTTGGTTTTTAACAGTTTGGTTGTGATGTGTCTAATGCGTCTAGGTGTGTTATTTGTTGACATTTATTTTTGTTCATGTTCTTTGAGTTTCTTTGATATGTGGATTGGAGTTTTTATGTTTAGAAAATATTTGGCCATTATCTCTTCAAATATTTCTTCTGCCACATTATCTCTCAGGTTTCCTTCCAAAATTCCAATTGTAACTATGTTAGATCATTTGGTATTTTCCTATTATCCCAAAGCTTTAGATGCTCTCTGGATTTTTTGGTTAGTTAATTGACTGATTGTTGTAAATGTTTTTCCTCTTTAGTGAATTTCTACTGACCTATCTTCAAGTTCATTGAATTTCTTCCTTAATTGAGACTAGTCTACTGATGAGCTTATTAAAGATATTTTTATCCATTTCATTTTCATTTCTAGCATTTTCATTTGATCTTTTTTTGTAGTTTCCATCTCTCTGCTAAAATCTTCAAATTGTTCATATCTGTCATTCATCTTGTCTACTAGAATAGGAATTGGCAAAATAAACCCACCACATGTTTTTGTAATTAAAATTTTATTAAGACAAAGCCATATCCTTTTGTTTGTGTATTATCTGTGGCTGCTTTTGTGCTACAATGGCAGAACTGAGCAGTTGTAACACAGATTTATGACCCACAAGGCCTATAGCATTTACTATATGGCCATGTATAGAAAAAATATGCTAATACATGAACTACAGCATTTAACATGTTAATCATAGATATTTTAAATTCCTTGTCTGTTCTAAGATCTGAGTTATATTTATTTGCATTTAGTTCTGTTGATTGTCTTTGACATTGTATTTTTTTTAGCCTCTTTGTATGTTGTATGTATTTTTGTTGAAAACCATGTATCTTGTGTCAGGTAACAGAGACTGGGTACATAGTATTTATGCCTTGAAGTGGCATGCCTGAGTACCTATTCTTTTTCTAGGGCTTTAATTGAACTGGATTTGGGTTTTTTTAAATTGTGCATCCTGAGTGCACCAATCTCCAAATTCCCCTAGTGTTACCTTCTGCTTAGGATGGGGCTGGCGTATTGGAGGTCCTTTTCAATGTTTGTTCTACCCTCAGGTTTATATCTTCCACTTGCATCTCTGCCTTAGAAAGGGTCTCTTTCCTGCTCTTACCTCTATACTAACATTAGGCTGGTGTTACTAGATATTCAACACTGTGGAGACTGGTGGTGTAGAACGGGGGCCATTCTCTGATGTTCTGGTCCATCCTCAATCTTAGGTTATTGCTGTCTGTGTCCTGGATTTTGGAGAGCAGTTGTTTCAATGATCCTGTCCCTTATGCCAATATCATGTGATCTATAATAATTTGAGCCCAGGATATGTTCTTATTCCTACTCCGAAGGTAGTGTTGCTGTTTTGTTTTGTTTTTACATATTTTTTTCTGTTCTAATCCCTGAGATGCAATTGATCTTCAACTTTAGCCTCAGGATGACAGGATGAATTTCAACTTATCCTAATATGAGATTCTCCTTATGAAGATAAATCACATTCAAACCCTTAAGGGTAGCTTTGTTATAAAAAATTAAAAATTGAAAAACCAAAAAACCAAAAACACTAGTCACTTCTTTGTGTAGGGAAAAGAAATACAATTAACATTTTGGGATATTTTGGAATTCATATCATGAAAATAACACATAAATTAGTTACATTTTCAAATAATTTGAAAGGATACTCAATAAAAATGAGTTTACCTCCTACTTCGGTTTCCAATACCAAAAGTAACCATCATTAATATGTACATATATATTTTTCTGCCCATACTAGATACATCATTTAATACTATGTGATGAAAATCTGCATTTAATTAGACACCTGGGCATTCCTGTATCTCTGGAAAGTTTGATTATATTATTTAAAAATTTTTTAATAATTTTGTTCTTTTGTTCAGGTATACAAATTATGTATGTGTTGGAATTCAATTGTCCTAATTACCTGTCATGTCCTATGGAAACATTGAAAATCTTTTATTCTTTTCCATTTCATTTGCTCATTCTCTTTGCACTAGTCTTCCACTTCCTTAACTATATTTTCAGGTGTGTTTGTTATTTTTTGTTGTGTCTTGTCTGGCTTTCATTTTAGTGATACTTTCATTTATAATTTTCTGTTTTTTTTCCTGTTCTCTACTAGCTCATAGCTTAAGTCCTTCTGTTTTCTTATCAAGTCCTTTTGGAACTCTTAAATATTTACTTTGAGATCATATTTCAAATAAACTGCTTATTTTTAAATTGATATAATAAAAGATTTTTGTTTTATATGTTCTTGTTGTGGCATAAATCTTCTGCTATGAATGGATTTTTCTGTTTTTCCTTTTTTTCTTGTATATAATTGGTTTCAGTGAGGAGAACAAAGTATAAATACCTATACTTCACCATCTTTAACATCTTTGAAGGCCTAAAAACTAACCTATATGACTCCTTAGAGTGGATCCTCAAAGAGTTAAAGGGGAAAGTAGTTCTAGGCCCGTGAAAGGACAGAGGCTAGAAATAGTTGAGACGTATTGCTCCTGGGATATGCTGATGTTCTGAGAGGTGCCTGGGCTATGAACTCTAAGAGCTTAGTATTAAGAGCGGCAAACTTGGAACCCTACATGTCTGGTCCCCTTGGCTGAAGTCAGTGTTCAGAGAGTAATACATTGTTTCTATAGAGTGGCTGTGCAGATACTGGATTCATTAAAGTAAGTGTGTGTTACAATTTTCATCACTTATAATAAGTGCTCAATTAATGTTAAATATTAAAATAATAGTTGTTTTTCATAAAATACTGGACGAACAGTATGTATTCATAATTATAGGACCAATTCTATACACTATAATTTTGTGGCAGGAAAAAGCAATGGAAATAGTGACCTAATCAGGTATCCTTTCATTTTCCTAATTTGATCCCTGGAGCTGGACCACATTAGGCCCTTGGACCTCTTATGCATTTATGGAATGGCAGTACCCTCAATGAATAGCAGATTTGCTATTGATCAAATAGATGGAGTTCAGATGATTAAATTAATAAATGAAAGATAGTTTATTTTATTTACACACTATATTTATAGAGTTCATATTGGTTACACACATAAATCTTAAAATTCTAAAAATGGAGAGATGAAAAAAATATAGTATCTGGAGGCTTTAGAACACGTCTATCATGTTATTGGATAGATCAAGCCAACAAAAAATGAGATAATCTTAGCACTTTAAATACTAATAGTTGAGACATACAACTATACATATACAATTATACGAGTAAATATAAATTTAATAACTATATGTGCATATAATAAATTTAAATAAATTATAAATAAATTAAATTAAAAATGATTAATACAGTTTTAAACACACACAGAATGCACCTTCTTCTAAAAGACCCATTGAAAATTACCATAAGTTGATTATATATCAGATCACAAATAAGACTTAAATAAGTTCTATAAAGCTTAAATACTACAAATCATAGTCTCTAAAAGGAAGACTGTAAGTTGAGAAGTAAATATCAAAAGAATAAGCAAACAAACAAACAAAAGTAGACCTGGAAACTAAAAATAAAATGTCTTTTCCAAATACTTCTTCATTTTAAAGAAAAAAATTTAATTGTAGGATATTTATAAAATTATAAGGAAAACCCAATATGATATGACAAAAGCAGGACTCAGAAAAATTTATAGCATTAAAATCTTTCATTATCAAACAAAAAATATGACATATTAATCAAAAATCTAGACAATAAACATTAATAAAAATAAAAAGAGATGCACGAGGAAAAGAAAAATTTAAAAATTATAAGTTATAAATGCTGCAGTTAAAAATTAGAATAAAACTTAGAATTTATTAATAGTAACTTAAAATTCATATGAATATATAAAGATCACATGTAATGATAAATATAAGGGTGATTATAAATCTAGTATTATTGTAATGTTGGTTTATAACTCCACTTTTTATTTTCTACAGAATTTAAAGACAAATCAATAAAAAATAATTTTATATCTATGTTAATGAGTATCAGATATATAAATATGTAATTTGTGACATCAGTAACATAAAATAGGAGGTATGTACCTATAAAGGAATAGAATTTTTGTATACTATTAAAGTTCACTTGGACCAATTCAAAAGAGATTGTTATAATTTTAGGATATTATATGTTTATCCTCATGGCAACCACAAATAAAATACCTATACAATATACAAAAAAAAAAGGAGATGAGAAGGGAATCAAAATGTGTCACTACAATAAATCAATATAACCCAAAAGAAAGCTATAAATGGAGGGAATGAAGGACAAAAACAGATACAAAACATACTGAAAAGTATAAATGACAAATAAATCCTTCTCTATTAGTAATTACTTTAAATGTAAAAAGATTAAACTCACCAATCAAAAAGATAGATTAGCAGAATGGATTAAAAAAATTTAAAAACATGATCCAACTATATGCTATCTATAAGAGACTCATTTTATATATAAGGACACAAATAGGTAGAAAATGAAAGAAGAGAAAAAATGTTCCATGCAAATAATAACCAAAAGAGAGCTAAGAGGCTACTACTACTATCAGGCAAATTTGACTTTAAGTCAAAAATTGTTTATAAGGGACAAAAAAGGACATTATATATTTGATAAAAGGGTCGATTCACCAAGAATATATAACAATTATAAACATACATGCATCAAATACCAGAGCTTCAAAATATATGAAACAAACATTGACAGAATTGAAGAGAGAAATAAACATCTCTATAATACCAGTAGGAGACTTTAATGCCCACTTTAAATAATGAATACAACAACTAGACAGGAGATCAGTAAGAAAACAGAGGACTGGACAACAATATAAACCAGTTCAATCTAACAAAAATAAACAAAACACTCCACCCAATGACATAAGAGTCCACATTTTTCTCAAGTACCCACGGAAAATGCTCCATGATAAATCATATGTTAGGACACAAAACAAGTCCTAATAAATTTAAAAACATTGAAATAATACAAAGTATCCTTTCTGATTACAACAGTATGAAAATTGAAATGAATAAATAACAGAAGGGAAACCAGAAAATATTTCTCAGATATGTGAAAATTAAAGAACATACTCCTAAGCGACAAATGAGTCAAAGATGAAATCACAACGAAAATTAATAAATATTTTGGAGACAAATGAAAGTGAAAATCTAACATCAAAATTTATGGCATGCAGCAGAAATAGTGATAAGAGTGGACTTTTTAGTGGTTTAAAAAGAAGAAAGATCTCAAATTAACAACCTAATATTACACTAAGAAACTATATGAAGAACAACAAACTAAATCCAAAACTACCATAAGGAAGGAAATAATGAAGATTAGAGTACAAATAAGTAAAACAGAATAGAAAAACAATAGAGAAACTCAATAAAATCAAAAGTTGGTTCTTTAAAAAGATAAAAAAAAATTAAAAATTTCAGCTACACTGACTGAGATATAAAGAGAGGAGGTTCAAACTACTAAAATCAGTAACAAAAGAGGGGACATTTTCACTGATTTTACAGAAGCAAAAAGGATTGTAAAACGGTAATGTGAACAAGTGCGTGAGAACAAATTGGATATATTAGATGAAATAAACAGATGATTTGAGACACACAACCTACCAAGACTGAATTGTGAAGAAATAGAAAATCTTAATAGACCTATAACTAATTAGGAGATATAGTTGGTAATCAAAAATCTCTCAACCAAGAAAAGCCCTGGAACAAATGGCTTCACTGGTGAATTCTACCAAACATTTAAAGAATAATTAGCACCAATCCTTCTAAAACTCTTCCAAACAATTGAAAATGAGAAAACACTTTTTAACTGAATCTGTGAGACAAGTAGTAGCCTGAAACTAAAGCCAGACAGACACTGAAAGACAAAAAAACCACAGACCAATATCCCTGATGAATATTGATGCAAAAATCGTCAAAAAAAAAAAAATTCTAGCAAACTGATTTCACCTGAAAAGGATTATACATCATGACCAAATGGGATATATTCTTGGAATGCAAGGATGATTGAACATATGAAACTCAGTAAATGTGAAACACCACATTAACAGAAAGAAGAAGAAAAAAAAACACATGATCATCTTAATTCATGAAGAAAAAGCATTTGGCAAAATTCAACAACTTTTTGTGATAAAAAAAGTCAACAAGCTAGGAATAGATGGAAACTACCTTAACATACTAAAGGCCATATATGACAAATCCATGACCCCCTCCCCAATTAAAAGATTTGAGTAAACACTAGTTTAGTTTCTGACAACTCAGGACCACCTCTCTAGGACAATGACTTCAGCCCCCTTAAGTTTCTGCCTGGAAAAACTCAAAGCTGCCAAAAGAATATACCATTTATTTCAGCGAACACCTGAAGTAGGGTCTCTGTCTCCCAATCTCTGTGGCAGGGTAGGAGCCTAACTTTGGTAAGTGCTTTAACAAACCCAAATAGTATAATCACATTAACCAACCCCCTCTTTCTGATTTTTAAAAATTTCTACTTTCCCGACTATGTTCAAGCCCCTGCTGTTCCCCCTTCCTGTTCTCTCATTCATCCTTTAAAATATGCAGTCACCTCTGCGCAAATTAAAGTTGAGTTCAGTTCACTCTTTTCCCTATTGCAATTGTATTACTGAATACAATCTATCCTTACCATTTTCACTAGTGTCCGGTTTTGTTTATCTTTGACAGTGGTTAAGAACATGAAATGTTGCCAGATCATCTTGTTTCAAATCCAGGAGAGTCACTGTAAATGACTTGGTGAAGTCACATATCTTCCTTGTACCTCAGTTTCCTCATCTGAAAGTAAGAATAATCATAGTAGGTTTGTAGACAGGATTATGTGAGCTAATCCATGAAATTAATCTGCTATATAGTAAAGGCCATAGTATTGATTTTACTTATCATCACAATCTCTGTTCTTCAAGCAACGTGCTTCATAGAAATTGATAGAAAATTGACAAAGGGGAAATATTTGCATAAATACTTGTAATATTTATGTCAGACAGTAGATTTAATAATTCTTATTCATTCTTATAAATGAATAAAAAAAAATAAATGTTCTGATAGAAATATTTGAAAAGATCAGGAACAGACAATTCACAAATAAAACAAAATGAAACAGAAAACATTGCCAAAATAATATGAAAAGATCTTTGAACAACCAACTAAAGCAAAGCAAAAAAAATAAAAAAATAAAAAAAAAATAAAACAAACAAAAAACCAGCAGTGACATGTCATTTGTCTTTTATAAGCCTTACAAAAATAAAATAAAAATTACAATATCCAATAATGATGAGGGAGTAGGAAAATGAACACTCATTGTTATTTTTTTGGAGTTATAAAATAGGATAAATTTTCCAGAAAGTAGTGTGTTAATAAGTATAAAAATGTTTATCTCTCTATATGTATACTCACCAAGCAATTCCCTTGCTAGGAATATATCTTCAGAAAATTATCAAAAAAGAGGAAAAATGAATATAAAAATAGCAGTCTTTGCATTGCTCATGAATGCAAAAAAATATTGGGAATACGTAAATACCCATCTACAGAGGTTTGGTTAAATAAATCATGATATAAGAGATTGTTAGCTATTTACAAATTATACCATTTTATTAATATTTATTGATAAAATTCACTGACTAGAAAAATGTCTACAACACAATAATGCATAACAAAAGAAGATTTTTATACAGCATGTAAAATGTGGTAGTTATATGTGGTTGAAAGGATTTCCCTGGTTTAAAACAACTATGCTCATAATTTTTGGTATTATTTGAATTTATATAAGCATTTATTTTTGTAAACTGGAAAAGAAAACCCTGAAAACAACAAAAGTGGCTTGGTCTTAAGTAGTGGCTGAAGAGTGAATATAGAAATTTTACAACTAAAGTACTAAGATTACGGCAGTGCCTGAAAAAAAGCTCACTTGCACAACATTATATAGTAGGAACACCATGCTGGAGTTCAGTTATAAATTTACCTGTGGGCTTCGTAAAATTTGGAGAGACATGGTACTAGTCAAAGACATAACTTGTTCTGGACTAAAGCAAAAACTCTTCCCACTTGCATCTAGCCACAACTGGTGAGCAATACCATTAATGGTTAGAGATTAACTAGAGATAAATTCAGACTCTGAGTGATTTCAGGAGAAGATGGATGAGAGGTGAATGAAGAAAATCATGTATTTATATATTTAATCCTTACAGCAATCCTATGAGGAAAGGACAACAATTTTTCCTATTTTCCGGAAGAGGAAACAGAAGTACACAGATGAAAGGTAATCTCCCAAGGTTATACAATTACTTATTAAATTCCTAGCCTGGGGTGTTTAGGATGTATCTATAACAGTGCTTCTCAAATGTAATTTGTAGCATGTGGAAGAATTGGGACTGCTGGCAGAAGTCACGAACAGGTGGTTCAGAGGCAGATTCAGCTTGCATATTGTTCTGTTTGGCCAGCACAGTGCTTTCTGTTTGCTCGTTTATCTCATTTTGTTTTAAAAACATGGTAGGTATTTTAAAATCAGAAAATTCCACATAAAAATTGAGATCACCAGTTTATTTGTTTGTTTTTGAAAAAAATCAGATCTGGCAACACTCATTTCTGCACTGCAGCCCATCTGCTTAGTCTGATTGAGACAGCCCCCTTTAGATGTGAATGTACTCTCCACTCAGCCTGCCTTACTCCTTAATATCGCTTGCTTGGCCATTATTTTTTTTTTTTTTTTTTTTTTGAGACAGAGTCACACTGTGTTGCCCTGGCTACAGTGAGTGCCGTGGCGTCAGCCTAGCTCACAGCAACCTCAAACTCCTGGGCTCAAGCGATCCTACTGCCTCAGCCTCCCAAGTAGCTGGGACTACAGGCATGAGCTACCATGCCCGGCTAATTTTTTTTCTAGATATATTTTTAGCTGTCCAATTAATTTCTTTCTATTTTTGGTAGAGATGAGGTCTCGCTCTTGCTCAGGCTGGTCTCGAACTCCTGAGCTCAGAACGATCCGCTCACCTCGGCCTCCCAGAGAGCTAGGATTACAGGCGTGAGCCACCGCGCCCGGCCCGCTTGGCCATTATTATATATATTAGAATTTATAGCTTCTGCTATAGAACACACAAAGGCCTTAAAAAATGCCCCTTTTCCAGCCTGAGCAAGAATGAGACCTTGTCTCTACAAAAAATAGAAAAATTAGCTGGATGTGGTGGTGCTCGCTTGTAGTCCCAGCTACTCAGGAGGCTGAGGCACGATCGCTTGAGCCCAGTGTCAGAGGTTGCAGTGAGGTATGGTGATCCCACATCACTCTAGTACAGGTGACAGAGCGAGACCCTGTCTCAAAAAAATTTTGAGACTTTTTTTAACAAAATTTTTTTGGGGACAGGATCTTGCTCTGTCGTCCAGGCTGGAATGCAGTGGCATGATCACAGCTCTCTGTAGCTTCGAACTCCTGGACTCAGGCCATCTTCTGGCCTCAGCCTCCCGAGTAGCTGGGATTACCCTTAATTGTGTTTAAAGGTTAAAAGATGATAGTCTACTCTTTTGTAACCTAGATATGGCTTGTGTGGGAAGAAGATAGAAATTATTCTAACTAACCTTGAAATATATCTTAGAATTTTCTTCATCCTGATAAAGAAAATCCACCTTTATTAGCATTATTAAGAAATTGATGTTTTGCTAATGATTTGTTAGAAGAGTGGAGATTAGGGTTACATCATATCTCCAAAACAAAATTATTTAAAAACACAAAATAATAAATGCATGAAGTGATGGATATGCTAAATACCCTGATTGGATCATTATACAACATAGACATGTAGTGAAACATCAGATTGTACTGCATAAATATGTACAATTGCAATGTGTCAATTATACAAATAAATGAATACTTTTTTAAAAAAAGAAGAAGAAAAAAATATCAATGAGGCATCTCTGCTGTTCCTCCAAAGTTTTCCTTCAACCCCCAGCACCCTCATGTAGCCCACCCTATGGGCTTTGGCCTCCCAAATCAAACACATTCCACCCCCCACAGTTTTCCCTTTTTTATGCAAAGCAATTTAGCTCTTTCTTATTCTTTTAGCTTCACAAGTATAGTGTAACTGTTTACAAAGGGCCCATCTTAGATTCAATTTCTCAGAAAACTGCAAGGTGATTATAAATAACAAATTATTTGTCCCTAGTTACAATTTTTTCCCCTTTCACACTTGTATTTTAATTTTCTGCATTATTAATGCAGCAGTTAACTGAGAGCAAATATTCCTTGTTTTAGTCCTGCCACTTGATAACTGAATTACTTTGGGTAAATTGCACATATTTTGGGCTCTGAGATCTGTCTGTCATTTGTAACTGGAAATATAATAAGTACGCTTCCTATAAATCAGGGTTATTATTAATATCAAGTATAGTTTGTAACCTAAGAACACTTAGAAAATAAAAATAGTATTTGTTTTAAATAAATGCATTTTAAAATGTTCTGAAACCTAGGTTTTCATAAACCAAACACCTTCTCTTGAACACTTAGTATGTTCCAAGCTCTGTGCTGGATATTTTGTAAACATTTTCTTTGTTAATTTTCTCTGCAACCCTTTGAAGCAGCAGTGCTATGTGTTTTCCACCTAAAGAAACCAAAACTCAGACAAGTTAAATAACTTGCCAAAGGCCATCTGTCTTAGTCAAAAGCCCATGTTCGTCTGATGATACCACACTGCTTCTACAGCTCAGCTCTCCCCTTCAAATGTCACATTGTGCCACCCACCTATTAATTTAGAACTCTCTGGATGTACCTAGGGAAGATTACAAAATCATTTGACCTTGCAAAAACATTTTTGGACACTCATGTACACAGCCTCAGGGTTAAACACACTAAGCAGCCTTAGAATACTTTATATTACAGATCCAGTGTTTAAGTATAGTATTTAGTAGAAGAAAGGTATTTACCCAGCAGTGAAATTTATTTACAAAGAGCATTTTTGTATTCAGTCTTACCCCTATCAGTCAGTTGTAGCTTCTTGCCAACTAGGAAGCAACCACAAGAAATTAAGGTCCAGAAAAGGGTGTGAACCAACTATCAATTATGCTTGATTATTTAAATATGGTAGAAAAATACATTTTGAACAAAAACCTGATGGCGCTGGTTACTTTGGTGAAAGCTGAAGTTGAGCATTTGAAGCCTCAACATGACCACCTACACACAGATCCTCTCTTGGTTGGTTTGTTTGGTTTTCATTTTCAAATGATCTTGGGCTGACATGGCAACACAAGCACAAACGCGCTTTTGAAGAGGTCCTTTGCAATGCTCTTTGAGAGGGAGCATTAAAATAGAAGAGAATCATGTATCCAAAAGAACTGAAAAGAGTTTCTCTTAGATTTTTCCCAACATTGCAGAAGAGAGATTCGCAAGACAAAACAAAAAAAAAAATGTTAGTTTTTACTGACTAGGTGAGAACTGAGTTTCCAATTTGATTGGAAGTGTTTTAATATCAGCATAAAATTAAGTTTGTATGAAAATAAGATATTTCATTCTTGTTGTAATAATTCTAAGGCTCTCAATTCTGTTTTGGTTGAAAGTAATCACAAAGAACTAAATAATAATTAGATTTTTCCCAGTCCTCTATGCACGGCCATCTATTTTCTAAGGCACTCATCATTTAGATACAAACTAAATCTCTTTAATCTTAAAAAGACTGGAGAGGATAATGTCTTTGATCAGCCTAGTGGTACTGTGTATTTGTGAAAAGTGACCAGTCATTCAATTTGAATCTGGGAAAAGTCCCAAACATTGGCTAATTCTGTAGTTATGGGGCCCCCCTATGAGGACGCTATGAATTTGGCAAGCATCAAGGTGGTAGAAGCAGGCCCAGATGGTTTCTTCTGGACTGTGAATTGTCATTCATCCCTGTTCTACCTTCCTCTGGTTTGAGGCTAGTGCATGGAGAAAGGAACAAGCATGTTCAGAAGCTGTGGACCATAAGGACGTATGGAGAAACTGAAACTCCTTGGAGAAAAAAAGTATCCAACATACTGACTATAAGAAAAAGAAAGCTGAATTGTGACCTCTAAAATAAGAAAGTGAAAAGGGCCAGGGCTGCTTTTCTTTCTTTATTTTTAAAGATAATAGTAGTTAAAAAAAAGAAGTATTGTCACAGGGATAATAATCTCCTATAGCTATGTGAATATCAAAGGAAAACCAGGATATCTATTTCCTGAAAAAAATGTTGGATTTATCCTTTGTGAAAGTTCGGTGACAAAGATCTCTATTATAACAAATGAGATATGTACACTGAGCCATTTTATCTGATTATTTAGTTGTGGTAGGTGTGGACGAATAACAACTATATGGATAGTCTATTTATAACTACTTTTTTCTAATATAGAAAAGCACAGAATTATTACCTACTGTGGCAATCTATGAACTCTGGGGAAGAAAACAATAGATCGAGTCAGTTTGTTATTATTATCTATTTTTGGAATCTTACATGCATTCATACAAAGTATGACTGTAAAAGAGTAAGACTGGTGTTTCGATAAATATGCAAGCATAATTGCATTTCAGTGAATTTTGTCCTCTTGAAAATAACCATTTTGGCTGTACACATGATAATTATCAGTTCCAAATTGTCCAGGACAGACAATCCAGATATCCTATAATTTTATTATTCTGAACAAAGGTGATTCATTAAAGGCAGAATGAAATATTTCCTAATCTGAATAATTTTGTAAGAATTTTCTCAAAAATTTATAAATCAGAAAAATCTTTGGTTAAACTGTGTGCTGTGATTTAGGGTCCGGTAAATATGGTTACAGAAGCTACGTAGTTATTCGAGCAATGTGTAGCAATCTTTCTGGCAACTGCCTCTGGAATCAGCTTATGAATCACACAAGGAAACCGCTGTTGTTACTTTATCTCACTGTGAGGTATATTCCTACACAAGAGCATAAAAGCATCTCAACATCTCATTTTCTTTGCACAGGTTTCGTAAATTGACTCCTGAGTATACCGCTTCCATCCTAGATTAAAATACTAAAATGTTGGGAAAAAATGACTTTCATTCTTAGAGTATTCATTACCAAAATGCTGAAAATATGAGATTCTGAAGACAGTAGTATAATGAGGTATAGTATATTACATTAAATGCAGTGGAAGCTTTTATTTTAGGGATTTAAAATACTCTCATCATTTCCATAAACTTCCCCCAAAATTAATCCATTAACCTACAAATATTAATGAGTGATTTATTTTGTGCCTAGTGCTATGGTTGGTGCAGCCAACTATTTTGCAGAAAGGCATGGTCAGTTTTAATTTTAATAATGAGAAATAGATGAATTAAGAAATTAAATCATTAGCCTGAGTTTACATTAAAACGCACTGGTAGTCCCAGTAGAAAAAGCCAGCTTTCTTTTTTTTTATATATTATTATTATTTTTTTTTATTTCAGCATATTATGGGGGTACAGATGTTTAGGTTACATATGTTGCCCTTGCCCCTCCTCCCCATCTAAGTCCGAGTTTCAAATATGTCCATCCTGCGGGTGGTGCGCATTGCACTCTTTGTGTATGCATATACCCGTCCCCTCTCCCTCCTTCCCCTTCCCCACTCCCCCCTGCCCAACATCCAATAGATGTTATTTTTACATGTGCACTTATGTGTTGATCAGTTAATACCAATTCGATGGTGAGTACATGCGGTGCTTGTCTTTCCATTCTTGGGATACCTCACTTAGTAGAATGCGTTCCAGCTCTATCCAGGAGTATACAAGAGGTGCTAGATCACCATTGTTTCTTAAAGCTGAATAGTACTCCATGGTATACATATACCACATTTTATTAATCCA
>CAUYSK010077291.1:0-15087 GCA_963575035.1 Avahi laniger | reverse complement strand
AAGTTTTTCTTATAGTAGAGTTTCAACTAATAAATAAAAGGAATTTTAGGTTTAGAAAGTCACCATTTTGCAACCATCAAAGTAATGATTAATTGAGCCAAGAAACATCAATGGATGCTAAAACTAGTAGGTAAAAAATGTGATATTTACATAGTCTCAGCCCATTTATTCCACCATTGAAAATGAACTACTGGTGCTGACCACAGTTAATAATAAAAACATATTTGTATGTGCCTGCAATGATTACTGGTAGGTCACCAACATCCCAGGGAATTCTGACTCAAGGTTTATGGTCATAGCATAAACACTGAAAGATCATGTCACTAAAAGATCATGTACTGAACAATTAAATGTATATTCCTGGCTAGGCACAGTGGCTCACACCTATAATCCTAGCACTTTGGGAGTCCAAGGCAGGAAGATTGTTGAGGCCAGGAGTTCAAGACGAGCCTGAGCAACAGCAAGACTCCATCTCTATTTTAAAAATATTTTAAAAAGTATAAATGTGTATTGCAAATCCTGGAGCCTTTTAGGGGTGGGGAACCCGTGGCCTCAAGACCACATATGGCCCTCCAGATCCCTAAGTGTGGCCCCTCAACTGAATTCAAACTTCACAGAATAAATCCCCCTTTTTTTTTTGAGACAGAGTCTCACTCTCTTGCCTGGGCTAGAGTGCCGTGGCATCAGCCTAGCTCACAGCAACTTCAAACTCCTGGGCTCAAGCGATCCTCCTGCCTCAGCCTCCTCCTGGGTAGCTGGGACTACAGGCACGTGCCAGCATGCCCGGCTAATTTTTTCTATTTTTAGTTGTTTGGCTAATTTCTTTCTATTTTTAGTAGAGACAGGGGTCTAGCTCTTGTTCAGGCTGGTCTTGAACTCCTGAGCTCAAGCAATCCATTCGCCTCAGCCTTCCAGAGTGCTAGGATTACAGGCGTGAGCCACCGCGCCCAGCCATAAATCCCTTTGTTTTTATAAAAGGAATTAATAAAAAGGATCTGTTCTATAAAATTTGGATTCAGTCAAAAGGCCTGTGCTGCTGGCATAAACAAGTTACTACTGTTAAGATGGCAAAACCATGTCAATAGTTTAGGTGCATACTTTGACTAATTGTACTGCTTCTTATTTAAGATGTAATAAACTAAATTTTGATTCTAAATCAGACATTTCAAATTTAATAGTTATGGCCCATCCTCATGGGTTAGAGCATCTGCTAAATGAACTGGATTTTGACAAAGCCATGAGATTAGCTAAAATAATTTTGGTGAATCAGCAGTGAGACAGGTGAGAGTGGTGTGGTAGAGAGAGTTTGGTGGTTTTGGGAACACAGCTGGATCAGTTCCAAGGGATGAGGTAGACTCGACACAAGATTTTGTTGCTCAGGAACATCTGGAGCAGAAACATTTAATCTGAGGCTTGTGTTCTCTTAGAGGGGTCCAGAGATGGAGTTCATGGGCCTGTGGATATCCTGAAATTATAAACAAAATGTTGTGTTCCATGCATGTTGATAGACGACAGATTTTCAAAGTAGTGTATTACACACAGAAGGCTGAGAATCGTGTCTTACGGATTATAGGGCCACCAGGTAGAGGGTTCAAGTGAGAATTGTCACTTGTTCAAAGCCAGGAAAGACCTTGGGGGTTCTGAATCAAATCTGTCACTTTCCAGCAGAGAAAACTGAAATACAGAGATGTTGAGTTACTTGGCCAAGAAAGGCTTTTCACTGATGACTTAATGACTGAAATAGAGAGATACAATATTTAGGGACCCTAGATAACTTCTAAGACATTCAATAAAGAAAACTGGAACCCCGAACCACAGAAAAAGCCATTTGAAGAGTTCTTGAAACCTCGTATCATCCCACTTGGATATGTGTCTTTCTTTTTCTTCCCTCCCTTCTGTCTTCCCTCGCTCCCTCCTTTCTTTCCTTCCTTCTTTCCTTCCTTTTGTTTATAAAACAGTTACACTCTGTTGCCTGAGCTAGAGTGCCATGGCATTAGCCTAGCTCACAGCAACCTCAAACTCCTGGGCTCAAGCGATCCTCCTGCCTCAGCCTCCTGAGTAGCTGGGACTACAGGCACACACCACCATACCTGGCTAATTTTTTGTTTCTATTTTTAGTTGGCTGGCTAATTTTTTTCTATTTTTAGTAGAGACAGGGTTTTGCTCTTGCTCAGGCTGGTCTCAAACTCATGACCTCAAGCTATCCTCCCATCTCAGCCTTCCAGAGTGCTAGGATTACAGATGTGACTCACGACGCCGGGCCATGATCTTTCTTTCCTTGCTCTTCTGGAGCACCTGATTTGTATCACACGGAGTGCACTGCATTAATTATATTATATTCAGGATTTCTCGACTTTAGCACTGTTGGCATTTCAGATTGAATAATTCTTCCGTTTGTGGGGGCTGTCCTGTGCTTTGTAGGATGTTTAGCAGCATCCCTAGCCTCTACCCACTAAATGCCAGTAGCATTATTTACATGGCTGTCCCCACAATTGTCATAATTGCCATAATGGTCATAATTGAATGTGTTTAAACATTGCCAAATGTCAGAGGTTGGGGAACAAAATCACTCCTGGTTAAGAACCACTGTTGTATACTGAAGCTGATTTAACATATGCTGGAGTTCTGGATTGAACGCTGCACAGGCACAGGATATGCCTCGCACAGCTTTGGGTAAACACAGTGTGTTTAATATATTGCACAAATAAGTGGTCAGTTCTTGTGTTCCTGGATACTACATGCCACATCAACTGTTCCAACCAAACAATAGGTTAACAGTTTTGAAAGAGAAGAAAACAAAAAGGCAATCTTTCATTCCACTTGTTCTTTTAGGAGCACCTGAGTTTTGCATCAGAAATAAGTTGAGCCTTGTATTTTCTTTTTTGAAAAGTAAAATGTAGGTTGTCAACTCCTCTGGCACACTAGGGAAGAATATGATTAAAATCTTACTCAAATGAAGTTTTCCTTTAGCCTCACACAATGCACTCCATTTAGAGTTGCCTCACAAAGAGAATATTTCCCTCTGCCTCCTTCATATTCTTCTAAAAAGGTGTTTAAAAAAGGCTCAACACTCACTGTAAAGTAAAAAATTGTCCCTCTTAATAGTTATATCTGAAAATAAGCATGGTGGAGCACAACTTAAGAAACCCACTTTCCAAAAGAAAAAAAATTTAATTGTGCTTCTATGAAGTATTTCAAGTAAAGGTGATGAGCTCAACATCTTTCTTTCTTTAATCCCTCCTCCCCAGAGTGCGTTGTGTGGTTTTCATAGTAGGTATACACACGAAGAACATAAACAGAGGGGAAATACATTTCAAGCCAAATGTTAGAGGTAGGCAAATCAATTCCGCATGATTTCCATCTTAGGGTCTTAACTAGAGGGAAATAGTTTCCCAGGAGACGGAGCTGGGGGGACAGGGTGGAGAAACAGCAGCCTGGATGCGCTGACACAAATGACTGAGCAAAGGCACATAGCAACAGTCCCACGGCGAAGGAAAGCCAGTGCCAGAACTTCGTCCTGAAGGTCGGTGAGTGAGAGAATCTCCCACTCACGGAGGCTGAGCCCCCATGTGACAGGCCAGAATCTGAAAAGGAGGTGAGATGAGACATGCCCACCTAGGAGACCTGCAGGCTACTGCAGCAGGTGGTTTTCATTTATTTATATTTAATAAACTTTTTATTTTGGACTAATTTCAAACTTACAATTGCAAAGCAAGTACAAAGAGTTCCCATATACCTCTTACCCAGTTTCCTTAATTGTTAACATCTTACATTAATTATCATGGAATATTTGTCAAAGCTAAAAAAACTGACATTGGTATATTATTGTTTACTTTTAACTAAGGAGTTTATTTCCTTTAATGTAAAAACATTCAACACGCATTTGAGGTTTCCTATGTTTGGGTGTAGGCCAGTGGTTCTCGAGAGCACAAAAAAAGACTTTCTGAGGGTGGTTAATTAGATGCTCCTGTTATATCTATGTTAAAGAACAAACCCTGTAGCAAGCCCTATTCCCCAGCATTCGAAGTAGTTCTTTCCCCAAAATTCCAGCTATACACCTGTAGGGGTATATGGCATCGCTGAGGGAGCTTCCATCCTGTAGGATGGCGGGGTGGAGAGGGAGGTTTCCGTAGGACCTTGCCCATGGATTTCCTTGGGAGGCTGATTAAAATCTGAAGAATGGAGGTCTTAGGAGTCTCCGTCTGGCCATATCATAGGTGCTGGTGGCAGCCCACTTTCTTCTACCTATTTGGGAAAGTCCTGGGCTTGGCTCAGGGGACAGGTGTCATCTGGTCCTCAAAGGCCAGCTCAGGGGGCTGACGAAGGGTCCCCCAACTCAACCTCTTTTAGAAAGGCAGAAATTTCCAGATCTCGATGCCCTCTCTTAGTGGGAATGCCCTCCTTTATCTGCTATAAAATATAAGCTCCACCCACAGTTGTTTGCTTAAGAACCACCTGGGGAAGCTGCTGACAGGCAGATTCCTAAACCCAGATTTGACAGCCTGGGATAGGCCTTAGAGATCTGTGTTTTTTTAACAAGCACTCCAGATGATTCTGATTCAAGTGGCTTGCACTTAAGTCAGATATGCTGCTTAATTACTCTGCCCATTCTAGACTAATCCAACCCACTAGAATTTGAATTGCTGTCAGCTGGGGGTATCATTTTTAGCATTCTCCGGAGGGGCTCTTTAATTCAGAATCTTACAAATTTTATTTTTCTGTCATTCATTGACAGTAAGTGAAAATACATTATAGAAAAAGAACTAAGTACAATTTGCTAAACATTTAACTCAAGCAGGGATGTATATGTCACAAATTATGGGCAGTGTCATTCCAATGACAAATCCCCATTTTTCTCTTCTAGGTGTAGGCGAGTTGTATTGTGTGGTTCTCACAGCAGGTACATATGCAAAGAATATAGAGAGGAAATAGATTTCAAGCCAAAACTTGGGTGCAGGCACATCATCCGTTCTGGATCTTATTCTGTTTCGGGACCTGGCTCCTGGCATATTGTCGGTTGTCAAGGATCTGTGTTGTGTATTTATGCTCTTATATACTGCAGGTGGGTCTGTCCTAACATGGATACTCTTCCATTGGGATTTCTAATATGTGTCCACTTTTCACTTTAATATTCAGACAGCCAGGATCTAGGAACCCATTCTGAGTCACAAGAAGTATTTGGATTCTCAGGGAACATAAGTTCTTAGAGGGATTGCTTTTCATTACTCACTCTGTAGTGCTCTGCTCAGCTTCTCCACAGCTCCCAGCTTCTCCACGGTTTCCCTTCTGGACACATAGAACTGATGTACTCTTTGTATTCTAAGGAGTCTAAACAATACTCATAGCAATCTTTAATTTCCACTTAGTAAGTGTCTTTGGACTTATGAAAATTCTTATAAATGGATTTCAGGTCATGCCCTGTGTATTCCACCTTCTAATGCCTGCCCATGAAGCCCTTCCAGGTACAGTAGGTACAATTTGTCTAATATAGATCATTGTTTCTGCTGACATTGATTTTCTTAAGTTCAGGAATATGATTTAAATGTCATAAAAACTTATTCAATATTTAACCAACTTTTCCTGTATTTCTTGTTTAATATAAAGCCTCAGTAATTTCTAGTAAGACATCTAGTATTTTAGTGACTCTTAGCGTGCTTGCCTGCGGAAACTGAAGGACTGTGAATATGCTCCAATTCACATCAATCCGACCTTTGATGTTTCTGAAGTTTCCCTGTTTCCACATTTTAAAAACCAGGTGGTTTTCCATTTAGGCTATGATTCCAGATACCAACTATTTTATCTGATTTCATAAATCCCAGTAATTTCTTTTTCTATTTAGTCCACCTTTTCCTTCATTCCAGACCTGACTTGACTTAGTTATCTAATGACCGCAGTGTGTGGTTTTACCATTAGATCCGGCGGCATCTCGGCATGAGTTTTGGGGCCTGTAGGATTTAGGATCCTAATCAGTGTCAAGGGAATATAAAGGTCAGGCATGTGACTTGAATAAAGTCATGATTTTGCTTTCCTTTTTTTCCATATATATCTATTCAATGAGGTAACCATTTTCCTTGCTATTGCAGCTTTCTCCTGGCCAATTTGTCCCTCTTGTGGTCACTGGTTTCTTTCTTAATTCCCCCAAAGAATCACTGTAGAATCTAACAAAGTTTACTGAAGACTTGAAAATAAAGTCAAAGAATGACAATGCTGAAAGGAAAGTCTGTGCCCTGGGTTGGTCCTCAGATCTCATTGCTCCTGAAGCCTTTCAGCCATGGCCTTTCACAGAGGCTGTCTCTGGTCATCATTGTCCCTGCCCTCTCACTCCTACCAGTGTCTCCAAGTCACTGTCTTAGTCTGTTCCAGCTGCTGTAACAAAAATACCATAAACTGGGTGGCCTATAAATAACAAGCATTCATTTCTCACAGTGCTGGAGGCTGGGAAGTCCAAGATTAAGGCGCCAATCAATTCAGTGTCTGGTGAGAGCTCAGTTCCTCCTTCACAGACACTATGTTGCCCAGGCTGGAGCGTAGTGGCTGTTCACAGGTGAGAGCATAGCGCACTGCAGCCTCAAACTTCCAGCCTCAAGCAATCCTTCTCCTGCTTCGACCTCCCAAGTAGCTGGGATGCACCAGCGCATGCTTAATATTTATAACAAATCTGTGACATTGATATTATAATTTCCTATTTGTGGTCAAAGAAACTAAGTCTCAGGGAAGTTAAATAATCTCATTAACAGTATAGTTGAGACCTGACATACACGGCCCTAGTAAGTACATATAAGCTAGCATTGTTTACGGAGACTGTGAATTTTGCTAGATGTGAAAATCTTTCAGTTTGAACAAAATAAATGCAGAAGGAGTTTCCTGAATTCATAACTCTATTTACCAGCTTTCATGAGGGGCAGTATCCAAATTACTTTTTATAGAAGGAGATGATATAACATGTGTTAGTAACTCAGTTCAGTAACTAATGACTGGCATACACTTGAGGGGATTATCTTAATAATACATACTAGTTTAATAAGACAACCTGGTAATCAAATAAATTAAAGCTAGGGTATAGAGGTTAAAGTTTGGCGTATGGCTCTTGGACTGCTGTAGAAGTTTTACTTTAGGGCTATTCTGATGGTCCTTCACTGATGACTTTAAGGGTGTGTTTGTGTGTGTGTGTGTGTGTGTGTGTGTGTGTCAATGCCGTCCAATATTATTTTCTGCAATGATGGAAGTACTCTTCATCTGACTGTCCAATGCAATAGCCACCAGCCACATGTGGCAACTGAGCACTCGAAAGATGGCTAGTATAGTGGGGGAATAAAGTTTTTAATTTTATTTAATTTTAATAATATTTAACTTTAAACAGCCCCAGGTGGCTATGGCAACCATATGAGACAGTGTGGGGGTATAAAATGGGTGTGTCAATGTTGTATTTCAGTTCTTCTAGAAGTTCTTCTGATTCATTTTCTTGAACAGAGTCGGAACTTTTTAACCCTAAAATCTGGATTGAAATAGGTAGGATTATAGTGAAACTCTACTGTAATCACATTCATGACAGCTGAATAAGGTAAAAGTTTTCAAAGAAAGGTCATATGTCTCCTAGGAAAGAAAATTTGGTCCAACAAACCAGATAAATTTTATGTTTTGGAAAGCTCTACTGTGTTTTATAGTTAATACCTATCTAGGGAACTGATTGATTTTTCTGTTAGAATGTAATGTGAACATAATCTGAATGCCTTTTGACACTGAAGCCTACTGTAGCTAATAAAAGGAACCTCATTTGTATTTCACTTACCCACAAAGATTATGATAAATGTCTCCATGAACACATTTCAAGTAGAATTTATGTAGCACAGTGACTCCCATTATTTTTTTCCTGTCAAGGAGCTACTTTGTCTTCTATTAAGTTATATAAATATAGTTTCATTTTATAACATTATTTCCTCCTATCTTTGAACAGCTGCCTCTTCTCTCACAGTATTGCCCTCTCTCTTCACATTGCAATTTGGCTCTATGTCTACTATCTTCCTTTTATTCTCAGAATACTTTACTCAAGATTATTCTCAGAATATTCTTCCTAATAATATTCTCAAAAATATTCAAGAATATTCTCGGCCTCTTTTCCCTGCCATTTCTAACTTTTCCTTTGTTCCTTCCTCTTTTCCTTTATTCACATTCTAAGAGCACCATCCACTTTATGACTCAATTGTAGTCAAATTCAATTCAAATCAATTCCCCCTAGTCCAGTGGACATAAGAATCCTTCTGCATGCTGGTTGGAAATGTAGCTCCTCAGGCTCTAACACCAGCACGTAAGCAGCAGAAGGACAAGCAGCAGGGAGACTGATGGAGAAGAGATGTCCTGTGAGATAATGATGTCATCGGTAACCTCGGGAAGAGCAGTTGCCAGAAGGCAGAGGGTTGAGAAATTAATGGGAGGTGCTCACAGTGCCACGACAAGTGAAGACCATGCTTCCAAGAAGGCTGGAGAAGGAGAGTGTGACAAGGAGCTATACAGGGCCCAGGGTAGAGAGGCTTCTATTTAGGATGGGAGAAATTGGAGCAAGTTGATGTCAGTTGGGACCTCCCTGCTTCTGAGAGATGTCAGCAGAGTAGACACAGTCCAAAGCCACTGTCCAAGGTCCCTTCCATGATTTCATGACTTCGGTGAATTTTTTGTCGTTTCTTTTTTCCTTTTTTTTTTTTTTTTGAGATAGGATCTTGCTCTCCCAGGCTAGAAGGCTAGAGTGCAGTGACATCATAATAGCTCACTGCAACTTCAAACTCGTGGGCTCAAGCGATCCTCCTGCCTCGGCCTTCCAAGTAGCTGGGACTACAGGCGCCCCCCATGACACCAGTATAATTTTTCTATTTTTAGGAGAGGTGTGGTCTCTCTCTTGCTCAGACTGGTCTCAAACTCCTGAGCTTAAGCAATCCTCCCACCTTGGCCTCCCAGAGTGCTAAGATTACAGGCTGTGAGCCACCGCACCTGTCCTGATTTCAGTGCATTTTTGAGAGCTTACTCTTTCATGCTTTTTTTGGTGTCCACTCCCACATCTATCCCTGTGGCCTCAGTTCCATCCTATGGCACCTCAATGCAAATCCCAGCCTTTTCACCAGTTTCTACACAAAAAACCACAATTATATTAATAGTAATCCATTGGATCAATAATTTCATGAGGAACTTTAAGGACAGTTTGGAGGTGCTCCTGAGAGGAGTTATACTGCCTCTGCCATCCTGAGGGCTTCTCTTCCACCCTCCCCAACTCCCTCCTTCTTTAGAGCAAGGAATTATTTTCCTTGTCTAGAGCTGAGTGATCATCCTATAGCCAAGAGCTCACCTTCAACCCAATGGGCTTATCAACAAATTTTTCTAAGAAATCACCAAGAGGAGTCTTCGTGCCATTTGCTAAGAGAATTTAATTTTCTTCCATCTAGTTACATTATCGTTCTGGAGTTAAAAAGTTTATAGGGTTAAAAAGTTGATAGAGATACAGAAATTGATTCATGGAGCAAAGTGCTGGGAGACACGTGAAGGAGATGGCGGAGTCTGTCTTATTTCTTGTGATTGGTGGGACAGGAAATAAGAATCAGCGGAAATGAAGATAAGCCTGTATTGGGGCAGGATGTGTACAGGGGCAAGGTGGGAGAGTGAGGATTTGAGGGTTTGTGGACTCAGTAGTCTCTGTGGAGACAAGTTCATTTGCAGAGAGATAGAGAGAGAGGGACGGAGGGAGGGAGAGAGACTGCTCTCAGATAAGGAAAAGTATTGACAAGCTGAATTGAGAATCCTCCTGAGATTAGAAATTATACATTTGTGAAGACACCAGTTCTCATGGTTATACTTCTCTCTAGCAGCCTTAATTCACTAAGGTATAGAAGCAGAGAAGGGAGACTCAGGATGAATCCAGGGTTGGGGTTTGTAGAGTAAAACAGCGTCAGTTCTAGTGCTTAATTTTGAAGTCCTGGCAAACAAAGGAAGAGTGAGCTGGTAGGAGCCCATCAGCCCAGGGTCATGTGATGTTCAGCTCCACGCTGGAGCAGGTTACTTTCGTGATAATAAAAGGGAAAGGAGGGATGTTTTTGTACCAATTTTATTTAAGCACCTTGGGCAATTTTAGTTCAGATTTGCGAAACCACCTCCATTTTCTCCTGCTATGGTCTCTTTCGCTTACTTTGGCACAATTAGTCAAAAGTGGTTGATCTTCTATGACTATGTTACCTCCCTCAACATTATTATCCCTTACTCTGGTTTGCTTGCTTTGTCTGGCATTTTTTTTCCTACATTACAGCTCAGGACTGACATCCAGTGGCCTATTAGTATAGCGTTCTAGAAATGCTGGGTTTTCTTCAACACAACCGGAGAGTAAGACAGTAAGAAGGTACTTGCTTCCTCGTTGGGGAAAGTAAAATGCAGAACTTCTTATTCATCAAGCAACCCAAAGAAGAATGCATCCTCTCAGGGACTCGGAGGACTGTCAGAAAATAAGAAAGGCTTTTTTCACCTCGGAAATAGAGCTAAGTGAGTTTAGCCAGGAATTTGTACTAAACTTGGTATAAAAGTAGATCGGGATTAAAAAAAAAAAAGACCTTTCAAATGGGCAGAGTTAGGCAAAAGAGACTCTAAATGTAAAGTCATTTGGGGAAGATGTAGGCTCTTGAATAAATCATACATTTTTTTTTCTATTTTACTTTCTTCTTTACCCTTTAATACATGCAAGAGGGGTCTCTATGTCTTTCAGGTCTGATAGGAGCTATCAGATTACAGTTGTTTGAGTTTTTTTGTTTTATTTTGTTTTGAGTTTCTAGATGCAAGAAGCCATGGAAACAACTCTAGATTTGGTCATTCTAGTTCTCTTACAGGACTGCAGATCATCCTCAAGAGACAATGGTGTACATTTCAGTGGCATCTCTGTAATTGGTCATAAAAATGTTTAAAAAGTCTTAAATATGATTTTTATATCAAAAGATAACTTATAAACACAATTACTGGTGTAATTTTCAATTTTTTGAGTTGTAGATTATCTTTATCTCTTTTATCATGGACACTGTGAAAGTTAGTTTAGATGCCTGAGAAGGAAAAGGTGAAAGAAAAGAAAGAAAACAGAATAAGAGGCCCAGTGGCCTCCCTGGAAGGGTGATGAGAGAGATTCAAGACCTCTGCAAGCAAAGAGGTGGCAGCTAGTGTGTGTACTGAAGGAAACCACGGAGACCCCCATCCTCCCCTGCTGGGCACAATGTGGGGTGTCCTTCCTTAGCCCTCATAGCAGTTCTTTAAAGTCACAAACATCCCTGCTAGTGTTATTCACAGCCTGGAACTTCATTAAATCAAAGTATTTTCCTTAGCAATGAAGATGTGTACTGTAAGGATAGCGAGGGCTTGTTGGCAGGAATGGAGGGAAAGAAGGAAGATGTTTGTGCGTGGCTCTGGGGAACACCTAGGGAGGGGTGCACGGAGCCGGGTCTGTTAAGTGTTCCCTCCGGCTCAGCCACAGCATGCAGAGTGGTGGCTAGTGAGCAAAGACCAGGCGGAAAGTGAGCGAGGGGGAAATGCCAGAACTTGGAAAGGGAGATGAGAAATTAATAAAAACAACCTTTTCTACTTTCCAATTTTGTCTAAGTCCAGCCCTGCTTGTATTCAATATAAGATAAAAGATTTAAAGACTTTTTTCAACAAGCACGAATTGAGGACCTACTGTAACTGGCTTATTGAGAAGTCTCACTTCAGTGGGAGATGTTTAAGTGTACAGAAATTTTTTTTTCTAGTCACTACTTTCACCCCTACTCTGCCAAATATCCCTTTACTGACCCTTAACGACATCTTGGATACATTTAGTAACTGTAGGGTCAGTTTTACTTATTAAAAGTCCATTTTGTTTAAATTCCAAAGATATCAAATTGAAATCTCAAATATTACCATACCTCACTCCTGCTTCAGGTGCTAAGTCACAAAGAAAGTCTTAACTTTAAAGAAATCATAATTTTTTAAAAGTCATATAAATCACATTACGTGACCATACTGTAGTAATCACATAAGAAATAAACAACAAAGAGACTTAAAGGAATCTAAATATTTGGAAACATAATAATGAATTCCCAAATACAGGTTACAGAAAACTACAGTAGAAATGACCAAATAGTTATATCCGAATGACAAGAGGAGTACGACAGCTGAAGTTGTGAGATTAAGTTAAAGGGAAATTTATAAACTTACATCCATTTATTAAAAAATAACAAAGTCTGAAAATAAATGAATTAAGCTTTTAACTCAGGAAGCTATCAAAAGAGTGACAGGGTAAACCTAAAGAAAGTAGAAGGGAGGGCATAATAAAGAGAGCAGAAAATAAGGAATTAGAAAACAAACAAAACGATACGGAGGATCAACAAAACTAATAACTGCTTTTTAACTATACTAGAGATTTTTAATACCATGAGACTACTATAAATAATTTTATGGCAAAAAATTTGAAAGCTTAAACAAAGTTCAGTGTTTTCTAGAAAAATATAAAGCATCAAAAACTAATTCAAGAACAATTAGAAAACCTAAAGAGAACTGCAGTTGATATTTATAACTTCTTCTGCAACCTATTGCGTGTTTTCTTTACCTTCAGCCGTGACCTCAGCAAGTCAGCCTTTTTTACCTCGTAGGTGACTTAAACGCCCATTTCTGAACGGTTGAATCCTCAGTGGTCCTGTCTTTTCTTGTTTGCTGTAGATTTTTATTAACTCTCCCCCGCCCTGATTGCAATTTAATAATGGTGACATTTAACAGTAGACTTTTTACACATTCCAAAAGTTCAAAAATATGTCTAAGCAGCATTCAATGATCATTATGGAGATTTTAATAAAAGTAAGAATTATTACATCTTTTTCTCCTGAAAACATTTATGAAATTTAATTACTACCATATTAATATATATAAATATTAATATTAAGAAATAATTTGGAAGATTGTCATTTTCCTTTTAAACATTTTTTACAATTAGTCACATAACATTAAAGTCTAGAAGCCACTAGATTATGCAATATTTCTCTTTTCAATCATTATTTGCCATTTACCTTATATTATCTGAATAAAGCAAGTAAGTATATAATATGCCGGAATTGATAAAAGCTATTAGATGTAAGAAATGAAATATTAATGTGCAGAAATGATATTTTAATTTAATGAGAAAATGGTATATTTCATATAAAATATAAATCCTATACTATTACAGATCAGAAAAATTGTGAGACATTTAGATAACAGTAAAGGAAGAAAACATTGAGATTTTCTTTTCATAAAAACACCACACTATTTGCTTTGACATGTGAGATAGAAACAGAAGCTAAAAATGTAGGGAAAGAGTTTTTAACTTTGTATTTGGTGTACTGATAACAGCCCAGAAGTTCAAAATCCATGTATTTCATTTTTGTTCTGATGCAACTAAATTAGAGAAAATTCTGTCTTACTTAAAAGCATCTTAAATGTGCATTTTTTCCTGAAATAAATATCTTATGTAATGTATACTCAGAATAAGGTGAAATGCAGCGTGTTGCTATTTGCAGCAGCACAGTTTCTATTTTAGTGGCTGATGTCTGCATATATAAATCTTATTTTTTTAAATCATCTTCTAAGATCAAAAATGACAATTTGGTTTGGCATGACAGTACAAACAATATACATCAATGGCTCCATGTGAACTTGCTGACAATGAACATTCACAGTTTTATCACTCTGCAGCCTTCTACAAGCTAATTTAAACAGCATCCAAAAACCAAAGTGAAAACCAGTCTTGGAGTTAGAAGCACTCACTGAATGTTATTCTGGGAAAGGTCTGGTTTCTGCCGGATAATGAAGAGGGTGCAGATGTATAATAGTCTGAGTGTTATGCAATGTAATTCAGCTGTATATCTTTCATTTAAAACTCCTCCATTCTGTATAAGACCTGAAACCATAAAGATTCTAGAAGAAAATGTAGGAAAAACTCTTCCAGACATTGGCCTAGGCAAAGAATTTGTGAGTAAGAACCCAAAAGCAAATACAGCAACAACAAAAATAAATAAGTGCGATTTAATTAAATAAAAAAGTTTGTGCACAGCGAAGGAACTAATCAACAGAGTAAATAGACAACCTATAGTATGGGAGAAACTATTTGCAAACTGTACATCTGATTAAGGGTTAATTTCTAGAATCTACAAAGAGCTCAAACAAATCAGTAAGAAAAGAAACAAATAACTGCATCAAAAAGTGGGCAAAAGACATGAACAGATTTTTCTCAAAAGAGAATAGACAAACAGCTAACAAACATATGAAAAAATGCTCTACATCACTAACAATCAGGAAAATGAAACTTAAAACCACAATGAGATACCACCTTATCCTTGTCAGAATGGCTATTTTTAAAAATCAAAAAACAAAGATGTTGGTGTGGATGTGGTGAAAAGGGAACACTTACATGCTGTTGGTGGGAGTGTAAACTAGTACAATCTCTATGGAAAGCAGCATAGAGATTCCTCAAAGAACTAAAAGTAGACCAACCATTCTATCCAGCAATCCCACTACTCTGTATCTACCCAAAGGAAAACAAGTCATCGTATCAAAAAGACACCTGCATGGGCCGGGCGTGGTGGCTCATGCCTGTAATCCTAACACTCTGGGAGGCTGAGGCGGGAGGATTGTTTGAGCTCAGGAGTTCGAGACCAGCCTGAGCAAGAGCGAGACCCTGTCTCTACTAAAAATAGAAAGAAATTAATTGGACAACTAAAAATATATAGAAAAAATTATGTAGGCATGGTGGCTCATGCCTATAGTCCCAGCTACTCGGGAGGCTGAGGCAGAAGGAATGCTTGAGCCCAGGAGTTTGAGGTTGCTGTGAGCTAGGCTGATGCCACATCACTCTAGTCTGGGTAACAGAGTGAGACTCTGTCTCAAAAAAAAAAAAAAAAAAGACACCTGCACCTGAATGTTTATTGCAGCACAAGTCACAATTATAAAGATATGGAACCAACCAAAGTGCCCATCAACTGATGAGTGGATAAAGAAAATGTGGCACACACACCCACACACACCGTGAAGTACGACTTCACTATAAAAAGGAATGAAATAATGTCT
>CAUYSK010077290.1:0-13242 GCA_963575035.1 Avahi laniger | reverse complement strand
TTTGGAGTAGGGATGTTCAACCTGTGTCTGCTACCAATATCTTAAAGAATCAGGCCACTACTGTTTCCCCAGCACTCCGGAACACTCTGAATACTGCAATTTGAAATCAAATTTCAAGTAGTTTTAATATTTCTTTTTTTTAAGACCATGTATATTCCTCATTCCTGCCCCTTTCCTCAACTCCAGTGTTGAGTCCCACTTCATCAAATAATCTATTAGTTGCTTTCCTGATGCTTTCCCTTGAAACAAGAGGAAGCATCCCATTTACTTCTTCTTTAATATCATACCCACTTGACAAAGGCTTATTAAGTGCCAGGAACCATTAATCCGTTAACATGCATCAATTCAGATTTCTTCAACTTCTTCCACGTCCAGACTTAATGTACCTTCCCTTCTCTGCAGTTCTTGGAGAAGGCACCAAACTCTCCCCATGGGGTTCCTTTCCTGCTGCCTCTTCAAAACACTTCTGTAGCCGTGTGGTTTAGAATAGTTTCCAGGTGTTTTTTATTAAAGCACCCACTTGTTTCTTCCATAGCCCCCACCTCAATTTTTTATATCTCTTGGCTTACCGGTTTGTTTGGTTGGGTTTTTGACACCATCTATAGAGCCTAAGTTCACTGAGAGCAGAAACACCAACTTTTTTCAACACTTTATCTTCTCAGTGCCTCAACCGGTGTCTGACAAAAAGCAACTATTCAAATTTCTGCTGCAGCACTAGGGTGATCACATGGCAGAAATACTCTCCAGGGATTGGGGGGATGGGGGGCGAATCTACAACTAGGGGACACGGGGAGCACTGAAGGGAGGGAAGGGCACGCCTTTAACCTGCATTTGAGGAAAGCAAAGACATGAAGTGTAACTAGAATGTTTGTACCCTCACAATACCTTGGAATAATAAAAAAAAAACAAAAAAAAAAAAACGCAGGGCTCTCGACTACTCTTTATCCTCTCCCTGCCGTATGGCTTTCTTAGTGCAGGTTTTCACTCTGAGGACCTGCCTCTGCCTTCAGTTAGCTACACAAGGACTGCTCACTCCTTCGTGGGATAGCTGCCTTTACCCATGGAAGGCATATCCAAGATCATCAACTTAGAACATAATATAATATTTGTGCGAGAGATGTGCTCAGACAGCAGCAGGGGGTCATTTCGTTTTACTTGCTGTCCATCTTTGCAATCTTGGCCACCCGGTGCTCTTCCTGTTTATTCTGGCCTTTCCATGGTTTGTGAGGGATTTAACTGATTAGTTGTAATTAATGTTGTTAACTTAGAAAAGGCCCCCAACCTTCTTTCCTTGCAGAATTAATAAATACCAGGAAGGAGAGGCCTATGATAGCATTCGAGGCCTGCCAGGTTTTGTTGGGTCTCATGATCCATTAGGTTTTTTCTGATGAGAATCTTCTTCATCATGTTTATTTCTAATAAATCAGATTCACTTTGTTGTCCTAAAAATCCAAATCTTAGCAATTAATACTTATTTCAAAGCAAAGTATAACTATGATGAACATTATCAGATTTTAAAACTTGATTTGACTTCTGCAAGACAATCAACTTACAGTTGATACTTTTCTTATGTCTCAGTAAAATCACCCAGCTGCTTATGCTGACTAAACAATTTGCTGGCAATGCAAGAGAGAATAAATGGCTGTTAAATGTTGCATAAAACAAAGACATCAAGCAAAGAGTGGGCAAAAAGATGTGGTTAGTCAGTGTCTGCAGAAAAGCTCAATTGTGATTCCAGCAGGTATTTTGACTCTGAAGATCTCAGCATGCTATCTTGAGTACATAATGTACCCTGAACTTTGGTGGTCAACTGTGAGTCAACTCTTTCCACAACAGATTTAATTTATTAATAGTTTAGTGTCTCCTTAACAATGTTTTGGTCAAACCACATATGACATATTTTGATAATTTATCAGCAGCTCAGAAAGAATCACAAACACTCAGAAGCTTTGAGAAAAGAGAAACTAAACAATAAATAAAAATAATTTCTAGAGTTCACAGAGATGTGAGTTGATGAAAATGAATATGGATCAGATAATATTCTATGGGTAACTTAACTCTCCTCATATCACTTTAGAACAGCTGGCCTGATATCTAAGATTATTTAAGAGATTATAATCATTCCATAGCGTACTCTGGAGCTGATGTGAAAACACCATGTCTTTCACTCAGTATATCATAATCAGAAAACACTATGAATATATATCTTGTGGAACAATGTTATGACCACTAGGGTATAGGTGGAGGACATATACATGTAGGTAGACATCACCCTGATCCCTTGAATGATTACTGTAGTTCTTTACATATATATTCACATCTTACACAAGTGGAGTCAGTGTTTATACTTTTTATATTATATAATTACGTTCCATTGTGTGACATGTTATTTCCTTATGTCACTTGCAAATTTTGACTGACCTGTCTTTTTGTCTTTCTTAAGTTAGTTGTCTACTTATTTATAAAGCTCTTTTTCCATCTTTACCTCTTATCAAAGTCCTTTCTGTTTTCTGCTCTTTTCAATGGTTCTTTTCTATTTATCTCTAGCTCTTCTCTGTGCCGATAAGTACCTGACCTGAAATTCAATAAATGTTCCAATGTGAATTTGTGATATTCTTAAATACATTTAATGTTTTAGAAGTTAATTCAACAGTTAATTATTTACTTACATATTATTATCTTAGACAACCCCCCCTTTTTAGTTTCCCTAGTTGCCAACAAATTTCTGTTCACTTGAAATCCCATGATGTGATTATCTTCTTTTCCTGTTGCTGACTTTGTAGCTGAGATTCTCTGTGAGATGTCGACTAACCATAATTAGAAAACTAGCCACTTTTATTACTTAATGTAGTTAATAATTGTTCAAGGACTTCAATTCACCTTTATTGATGAAAGATGACCATTCCATAACTATTGTCGGATGGCTCCCAGACTGCAAGTTCACTGATTTCAGTTTTATTATGTATAATTTCATGCCTTCAAACAATCAGTTGCTAAGATACTCTTTGTTCAACAATCCAACAATTCAATAGAGAAGAAATATAGTCTTGTTTTTGCCAAATCATTTGAGTCAAAACATGTGAACTGTTTCGTATAAAATATAAAAGATTATGGATCGATGAACTCTTAAACCCTAAAATAATGTGGAAAATTGTGATTGTGTATGTATGCATTTTCCGGGGAGAGGATTTATTACTATTATTAGATTCTCATCATCTTGCACAGTGCCTGGCACATGGTTGAGTCTGAATAAATATGAATTGAATAAATTATGAATCATTATGACCAGAGTCACATTATTATTATTATTTCTTTGAATTTTTTCTCTCTGAAAATCCCTTATTTTATCCTTCCTGGTATTCCTAGGAAGTGGACACTGAAAATTCTGAATCTATCTTTCATGTTTCTTGAATTTTCTTGTATACTTTCTAATTCTTTATCTATTTATGATATGTTCTAGAAAATTCCTTTATGATACATCACTCTTTCAGTTCACAAATTCACCTTTAGTTGTTTTTTTTCTGCTGTTCATATTATTTAAAAGTTTTTATTTTGATTTCAGTACTATTTTCCCATGATATTTATTTTTTTCCCACTAGCCTGATTTTATTGCTTACACTTGATGATCACTTTTTGCTTGTCTCTTATCCAGAGATTGCTATTGGCTTTTGACCGACAAAGATTCCTTTTCTTGACTTCAAATATAGCTATGGACTAAAAAGATAATTTGATGTCATTTTTAGAAACCCAGGATGGTCAGAGCTGAGAGAAATGAGACATGTGTGTCCACTGTCTTTAAGTAGAAGTCCTTACATTTTTTTCCCCAAATGTCATTTGAAGTCAATGACCACTCATGTAAAAGAATAGTGCTTCTCATTATATTGCAAAAATTATATATAAATGTTGTTAGGCCTAAAATTTAAAAGTGCAACCACTAAAAACTAACTCATACTATCAAAAATTACAACTATTATGGTATTTTAAAAACATCTTTTCATTTATTGAGGTTTTTTTATGGCTCACATATTCAACTCATGGGATGGAGGCAGGAGATATCCTGGACTTGAGAGAAAACACACATGTAAGGTTAAATTAATAGGGGAGGACATTGTAGTGTGATTTGAAAGGAATCAACATTCTCTTTAGCAAAATGAGATCTAAAAATCATTCTCTTTGAGTTGGGGGGAGGATGCATAGAAGTAGAGAAAGCTACTCGAAGGAAATTAACTTTCTTAGTGTGAGATGTCTGTGATTATCATTATTATTGTTGTTGTCACTAATATTTTTTTCAGGTAGCCAACGAAAAGACTATTGGGAACCTGTGTCACAAGACCAACTCCAGTGCCCTTTCTTTCCTTTCTACTCTCAGGATGAGAACTTCTCCTTCCTCTATCCCACACCAGAAGGAGAGAATGGATGGTTGGACCCACATCCCAGGAAGCTAGAAAAGCTTCTAAGGACCAGGAAAGCTTGGTAACCACTCAGTAAATGAACACAAATCTATTTAAGGAAAGGAAAGTGGAAGGACTTGGGCAAGGAGAAGATGCTAAAAGGAGTGAAGCATTGGAGAAAGGACTTAGTAGGAAGAAAGATGGGTGTGTGGACTATTCTTCATTAACCTAAAGAGCATTCATGTGGGGACCCATAGATGGACTGGGCAGTGGGACTCCATGCTTGTGTACGATGCTTTAGGAGTAATTAGATTGTAGATGCAAAGTCCTTTTTAATTTCACCTCTTTCCCAAGGTCTATACAGTTGAAATCTATCACTGTAAGCCTGGAGTAAAGAGGGGATTGAAGCTCATTTGTGTGTGTGTTCACATGGCAAGGACAGGGGAACAAACCACGTCTTCCTCCTAAACCTGGTCAATGGCAGATAACTTAGACACTTTCATTGTGTTCAAAGATGAGGGTGGGGCCAGCAGGGGAACTGTTTTAAGTTATTATGGGGCTGGAGAAACAGTGAGACTTATCCCTCTGCCTGTAGCACTTTCATCCCCAATTGGTTGCTTAGCTAATTTCCACCCTTCCTTCATGTCTCAAATGAGGAACCTCTCCCTTCAAAAAGGCTTCTTTCAGATTAGATGTTTTCCCTTTTCACACTTTTCCTCCCCCACATTTAGTGTGGCATCCTGTACTACCTCTATCCTAGCATTGACTACTTTGCCTGGCCATTGTCTGTATATTGTCTGTATTCCCAGACTGAAGCACAGGAGGGAAGAATTGTTTCTATTATGTGGCCAATTGTACTTGGGACATCTAGTTCTGTGCCTGGAATACAGCAGACACTCAGTTTGCATTTCTGGTTGTATCTGCTATTAAGGCTCTAAATAATAACAATGGATAAGACTTGTACAGTGATTGCCATGCTCCAGGTTGTGTTCTAGAAAATTCACATATATTAATTCATTTAATTCATATGACAGATAGGCATTATTTAACACACAAAATAGAAAGTTTGGTATATTTAGTCCACAGGTAGGTAGGTATTATTGTCAAAGATTTCATACAAGTGAACAAACTGAGGTTCAGGAAAGTTAAGTAACCAGTCCAAGGTCGCATAGCTATAAAATGGTAAATCTGAGATTTTAACCCAATTGATTTAGTACCTGAGTATGTGTTTTTAGCTCTAGTATTAGACTGCTTTTAACTTAAGCCATTTTCTTCCTCCAATGATTTGAAATAATATATATATATATATATATATATGTGTGTATATTTACTTAAAGGAGACCTATTACCCTGAAACAATTCTGATATAAGCATAAATGAACATCCTCCCAAAAATGACTTTAGAGGTCAGAAAGGAGCCAATTTTATGAGAACTGTACTTGCATGCCAAAGGACAATTGTTTTGCTGTAATGAGGTCAAAGCAAATCATTTACCAAATAAGATGAAAGAAGTGAAACAGACTTAGGTTTTCTAATAATGTTCTTGACAAAGAGGGTGGATGTTGTAGGTTAACTGTTCACCTGACAAAGATCCAACCAAGATGTCAGTAGCTTTGCAGAATCGTATTTCACTTCTTCCCTCACTGCTGAGAATAATCATTGGTGGGCAAAATATCCATCTTATGGTTACAATTGAATTCCATTAAATATTAGCCCTTTTCCTTCTCTCAGTTATACAATGCACCTGGAAGCATGAATATAGTTAGGTTTAACCTGGGTGTGGGTAATGTCTTGTAACAAAGTATGGAACTTGGCTTACAGGTCATCATTTGCTTACCAACTAAAGGGTGAGTTTGGCCAAATCACTTAACTTCATTGTGTCTCGATGTACTACTCTATATGTAGCCCTCCATGACCAAACTAGAGCTTGATCTTTGACCTTGACTCTCCAACCCCTCCTTTCAACTGCTTTATAAGAAAATAAAAATTTCTATTTAAAGTTATTTTTAGTGGCAGAGCTATACCAAACTCAATCTCAGAAATTACAAGCTCTAAGTGGTTGTCAGTATTCAAGAGGTAAAATAATGATCTACCCATCTAGGTGATTTTTGGAGGTTGGGCTACTTCTAAGGTGGTAAGGGGGTACTGTATTATCAGGATGCTTTCAGTTAGGGTAACAGAAATCTAACTCAAACTTATACAAACTTTAAAAATGTTTCACATAACTTCTGTGGGTGAGGTAGGCATTAATCTTAGGATGCAAGGTCTCTAACTTCACTTCTCTGAGATTCTATTGATTCTATTCTCTTTTATGTGTTAGTTTCATCTTCAGGTTGATTGAAAGATGGTGGCATCTCATTTCAAGTATGAACATGTCTAGAGGAAGAAAAGTCAATTTCCTTTGTTTTTCCTCTACTCAGGAGTGAGGAACTATTCCTAGAAGTACTCCAGCTGACCATCCTGTCTTACTGGCTGAAAATGGAATCGAATATGTATTGCTAAGCCAATCACTGGCAAGGAGAATGAATTGTCATAATTGGCTTAGATCATGACAGTTTTTTACCACTTTATTAGTTGCTTTCATGAAGTGACAGAGCTTTGAAGTTCCCTACTCTGCCAATTTTGATGATGCCACCTTAGCTTTCTGATTTGCTTAGATAAATCAAGACTTACCCTTCAAGCTAGAGATGCCCAGAATTATTCTTAGAATAGAGAAATATATAGGCTTAGCAAGGAGGAATGGCAACAGTATTCACTAGAGTCACTATAAAAGATAATTATAAAAAATAAGAGGCATCATGGAACAGAGAGGGTGACTATGGAGCATGTTGGTGCCAACAAAACAGTATATCAGTGGAGAGGGCAGCAGAGTCTCTGGAAGTGAACAGACCTCCAAATATTCTAAATGTTCTATATCATTCTCTAGGTATATGAGTGTGGGGAAATCAGTTAACTTTGTTGTATTTCCATCTCATAATCACTATAAGATGGGGCTAATAATTGCCCCATTTTGGAATTGATGCTAAAGCAACATAACAAATATAAAATGTCAAAGAGAGCTTGGGACACCAGAGGTGGTTGCCATTATTGTGAAAAATAGTGTGAATGAGTCTTCTGGAGCAGAGAGCTTAGCAGAGCAGTCGAAGTAGGGGATTATTAGTAATTGAATGGCTTCGATTAAATCACGACTCCTAACCTTTATTGAGTGCTTCCTAAATGCCAGGAATAATTCATGGATTCTATCAATAAGTAAGTACTGGGTGCCTACAATGTGTCAGGCACTGGGGATCCAGCAGTAAGTACAAGAGAAGCACTTCTGTTCTCAAAAAGTTAAAAGTCTAGTGGGGGAAGACAGAGATAAGTAAATGCATGAAGCAGGTGGCATGTGAGATAGTGCCGAGTTCTAAGGGGAAAAGTAAGCAGGGAGGAGGATAGGGAGGCTGGAGAGGGGATGCAAGTATAAACAGGTGGTCAGGGAAGGAGCCTCTGAGGAAACGACATGTGAGCTAAGAACAGAAGGAGGTGAGGCTGTAAGCCATGTGGTGTTCTGGAGGAGGAGAGTTCCAGGCGGTGGTAAGAGCAAGTGTGAAAGTGCTGGTGCTGGAGCAAGCTTGGAAAGTGCAGGGAAGAGAAATGAGGACAGTATGGCTGGAAAAGAGAGAGCAAAGCAAAGATGAGATGGAGTTGAGATCAGAAAGGTGGCAGGTATGAGTGGGTGTGGAGTTTGTAGAGCTTTGTACGGGATTTTTAGGATGTCGGATTTCACTATGAGTGATATGGAAAGTTAGGAGCAGTTTTGAGTAGTTAAGTGCCATGACTTTCACTACTTTTCCTTCACCGTTCTTTTTGATTTTCTTCTCTTTCATTCCTTTTAGACAGATGATGGATTTTCTTATTCTAGCCCCTATGTATCCTAACTACTCTTTCAAAATGTTTATCCTTGGCCCTCTGTCCTGCGCCCTGAGATATTCCTCAGCAGTATATTCCTATTCATTGATTTCTTCTTTGTCAAATCCTCAGTTCATCTTTTTTTGTTTGTTTGTTTTTCATTATTTTTAAAAATTTTGAATTGTATTTTATATACTCATATTCTTGTTTTATTTGTCCTGTTTTCTATTATAATTATTTCCTTCAAATAGATTTTATTCTTTTCTTTATCTCTCTGAATATTCTAAATTTTTAAATAAACTCTCAGGCATAATATTCTTTCAATGTTAATCATCTGAAGGGGATTTTTATTCCCATTGTGAATTTCGTTGGCTGCCTTTCTTAGCATTAGTTTTCTTCCCATGGTACACAGTCTTGCTCTGGAGTGGGATGATTTTATCATCTCTCTTTTCCCTTTTGTACTCATCTTCTCCTTGTCTAGTGATACCCTCTGTTGTCTCTAACTAGCCCTCGGCACCTCCAGTCTAGAATTAAGTCTTTTGATGTGTTGTGGCTCCTGCTTTGTTGTGCTGTTGAAAATAGTGAAGATCCAGTCTAGGAGTCGGTTCTCGAACTTAGGGTTATGCTTTATCAAACAGTTTCACTGAGCCCAATTTATGTATTATGGTGTTATGTATGTCATCAACGGCAACAAATAGCATGATATTATGTGTAAGAAAGTCATTGAAAAGTGTTTTCTTTTCCTTTTTAGTCAGTGGAAAGTAGGATTTATGGAACAATATAATGTCAAAATGGAGGAGTTTTTGATGTAGAATTGAGTGCTTTTCAACTTTTTAAGCTTTTCCTAAACTAAATTTTATATGGAATCTCTTTCTCTCTGTGTGTGTTTGCATATGTATACACGCACACATGTATATATAAGTATATATTAACATTTATATAAAACAGAGTTGCACTGTGTTTAAACTGGTTGGGGAAATGGAGCTTCCATACTTCCCTTTCAAGGCAAAATATGAGGACCTCTGAGGGACCTCTAGGCACCATAGGGCCTGGCTTGAATTCCACCATCGGATACCTCATTTTAATAGCAGAGGAGTCAGGCCCTAAAAAGTTGAAGTGGTTTTTAAATGTCTAACTGGGGCCAGAAGCAGGACTAGAATCAAGATATCCTATCTCTGAGTCTAGTGCTCATTACCCCACACACTAGTTTTCTGTCTTTTTTAAGCCTCCAAAGCATTTTTTCAAATGAAATCTCCTGCAGAAATTCAACATGTGAAACAGAAGTAAAGTCCAGCACTTCCTGTTGAAGGAGGAAGATAAAGGGTGTCAGGGGGGAGGGCTGAGGGATCTGTGGCCTTGTATGCCACCTGCCAGTGTGCCCTCATTGGCCCTGAGTGGCTCAGGTGAACACTGTTGAAAAATGATACATTAGAACAGGTAGAAACAATACGCTCAGGCCCTTACACCAGGGAGGACCATTAATACACGTGAGAGGGAATATTCTGATAGCTATTGGGTCTTACCCTTACCAGAAATCATGGCTCATAGCTAAAAGATAAATTAATTTTTTTTGTTTGTTTTTACTTAGGAAAGGGATTGTTCTTTGTGAAGGAACAAAATGGCAAAGCTTGTTTTTTTAATTTAAAGTCAGAGATTAAAGAGCTCCTCTAAACCTTACCAAATGAGCTGGCATCTGTTGCCTACATCTGAAGCAGAAAGATTCCAGCTCCTGGGCCGCAGGGCACAAACTTCTAGAACTTTGGCCATTATGTGAGTGATTCAGTTTAGTGAATCAGCCCCTTTCTCTGATTTCAATTAATGACAACAGGCTCCAGGAGAAAGACAGAAGCATTGTTCAGAACAATAAGTCTCTCATTTATTGCTCAACTGTGTGAGGAGAAAACATATGTAAATATTTCTCATTAATAGCAAAATAATGCTTTTGTCTTTACGAAATGCTGCCAAATTATTCACATAAAGTTGATAATGAGTCACATATAACATTCTGTGGGTTTTTTGCCTTTTATTGTTCTTACTTTGGAGAGAGAATATGACCTTAGAAATCTAATTACTATGTTGACCAAGAAAGATGAGAAAGGTAATTCAAAGTAAGGACCTTTTCTAAGACTCAGCTCCTAAATAGTCAATGGCATTATGAGCCCTGCTGGAGGGTAGATCCTACCCTGGGACTATTGGGGGCAGAGGGCGGGTTCTGGCTGTTTTTAAGAATCCCTCCTCTGAAATACGCAAGGGATCCTATTTTTAGGGACTCTTCATCTGAGACCACCAAACAGTAAACGCCAAGCTTTCATTAGCAGAAGCTACATTCAGAAATAAAGGTTTAGATAGATAGATTCTAGGTAGAGACTAAGAATAATTAAATACCATTATTTCCTGTTAAAGTCTCTGCAGGGTTTTGTTTTACTTTTGTTTTTATTGAGGAAATCATCTTTGATTAGAAGACCTGCATTTAAACATGTTTCACTTCTAGTTTAATATTCTACTTAGTGATCCTGTGGAGTTCAGAGATAACTTTTGATACTATACAAAAAATAGTCTTCACCAGACTCTAATCCCCACGCTTCCCACTGTTTAGAAGTTATGGGCAAGTAGATCTGGTGTTCATTGATTTATTTATTGATTATTTATTTTGAAAAATGTATGGAGCACCAGGACATATCATAGGTGTCAGACATTATACTAGTGCTAGGCAGAGCAATGACCAAGAGAGACACAGTTTCTCCTTTTAATGAGCTTAAGTCTATTTATAATAGTATATTCTATTAATTTATATTTATTAAATACATACAATTTTAACTCTTTTAGTATTTTGAAGCAAGGGTATTTTGTTCCACCTGTACTTGAAACTTGCAAGATGCAAGACACGCTGATGCAATAAGTTGCAATTAATGCATTAGGAATTGAGTAATAATGCCCTTAGTAGTGACCAACTATAGCAGGAAATTATGCCTCTCAAAAGGAGGGTGACAGGGACAAAGAGCAACACTCAATAATCAGAAATTCATTTGTGTTTATCTTTGGAATACATATTAGACTTTTTTTAAGGAAGCAACTTATTCTTATTAGAGACATATGCCTTGATTTATTGCTATTTAATTATAATTTAATTAGCCTATACATATATAGTCATTCCAGAAGCCCATGTTGAATATCAGGGGAATCTGCCTAAAATTCAGAAGATGAAATTTTACTTGTTTTTTTAGAAAAAGTATAGATAGTAGAACTGGAAATTTTCTCATTATGAGTGAATTATAGAATTATATGTTAGACTCGCCAGTGTTGGTGCCATGCCCTTGGTCCTTCTATGTGAAACTTCTTTGCTCAAGCTCATAGGGCAGGTATAAACATACTATGTGACCTCATAATCTTTCCTACCCAAATCTAGAGATTGGCCAATGACCTATGATATGTTCTGGTGTGAAAAAAATGTATAGGTCAGTAAGACTTTTTTTTCATGGACCAAAACAGAAAATGCAGAGAGAAGTGGAAGGCACATCAAAGGGCATATAGAGAGAATTCAGGACATGTGGTTGAGATCAATATTCAGGATCAAGCTGGAGTCAGACAAAAGCAGAAAATATTAAAGATACAAAAAATATTAAACATATAAGAAAATATAAGAAGGTGAAAAGAGAGAATCAAGAAATTGGTGATGGGACAGAAAAGAGCAAGATATTAGTGACATACCACTACAGAGTAGCCATAAAGTCTGGAAACATAGATAATATTTTACCATGCATTATAATGCAATACCAATTAAACTGTTTGTTATGTGTTTGACTACATTTCCAGACTGAGGTTCAGCCCACAGGGAGAGCCTGGCTCTACTGCGGATCCTATTCTAGTTGCTGGACTTTTCCTGGATTCTGGTGCATTTTTATTTCTACTGTACACCACCTCACTATTCCCAATATTTCTTGGGACAACTAAAGTTAATGTTCTTTTCCTTGTAACTAGAAGATTCTAACTGAACTGAACTCAAGGGTGGAACACATTTCCTAACATGGGTTTATATATATATATATATTTTTTTTTTAAATTTCAGGGTATTATGAGGGTACAAACATTATGGTTACACTTTATGTCTTTGCCTCACCCAAGCGAGGGTTAAAGTCATGCCCTTCCCCCTACAATGCTCCCCGTGTCCTTTAGCTGTGGGTTTACCTCCCCATCCCCCTAATCCCTGGAGAGTATTACTGTTACGTGATCACCGTAGTGTTGGTCAGTTAGTACCAATTTGATGGAGAGTACAAGTGGAGCCCATTCTTCTGATCTTGTAGTGCCTCACTTTGGATAATGGGCTTAAGTTTAATCCAGAAAAGTATAAGAGGTTCTAGATCACTGTTGTTTCTTATGATTCAGTACTATTCCATTGTATATATATGCCAAATTTTAATAATCCGCACATGGATTGATGGGCACTTCGGTTCTTTCCACATGCTTGCAATAGTGAATTGTGCTGCCATAAACATTCGGGTGCAGATGTCTTTATCGTAGAATGTTTTGTTTTCTTTTGGGTAGATGCCTAATAATGCTATTGCTGGGTCGAATGGTATTTCTATTTTTAGCTCTCTGAGGTATCTCCAAATTCTTTTCCACAGAAGTTACAATAATTTACAGTCCCACCAGCAATGTAAGAGTGTTCCTGTCTCTCCCCATCCTCACCAGCATTTGTTGTTTTGGGATTTTTTGATAGAGGCCAATCTCACTGGGGTTAGGTGATATCTCATTGTGGTTTTGATTTGCATTTCTCTAATGATTATAGATGTTGAGCATCTCTATCTCATATCTCTATATGTTTGCTGGCCATTATTCTGTCTTCTTTCTAAAAGTTTCTGTTCATTTCCTTTGCCCATTTGTTGATGGGGTTGTTTGATTTTTTCCTTGTTGATTTTTTTGAGTTCTAGATAGATTCTGGTTATCAGCCCTTTATCAGATGTGT